>JAVYIG010005025.1:0-146238 GCA_035222895.1 Strongylocentrotus droebachiensis
GGAGGAGAGTTACAAAGTGATGCTTCAAGAAGATAAATAGCCTATATAACAATTCGAACAAGTACTCAAGGGGGAATACTGTCATTATTGTGTGTCTTTTTGTTCTGGAATAGAATTTCCCTAGGTAACAAGTGACACAGTTTCTGACAACTCCTTCAGTTTACATTGACGTTATTTCTTTATCTTCATGCGTATTTATGCCTTTCTCTATCTGCTTTCTCGTTTTTAATCCTCTTATTTGTTCTCCTTTCGCTCACTGTCTTACCAAAACAGATTTAGGCTCTGAGTAGTATAATTCAGATTGCTTTTTTTCAAGAACTCCATTGGGTTTGAGTTTGAGTTTCAGCGTATGGATAATTCAGAAAAAACATTCCTGCCAGTGCTGGACCCCTCCTACTCCTTCGCCCCGTCCCTCCCAACAAAAAAAAACATTTAGGGTTTATCGGAGAATGTTTCACTTTGGTTTAGGCATGTTGGGTAACAAATGTTCTCTGGAAAAAATATGAACACAAGATTTCTTGAAGCAGGTGAGTGACAAAAACACTATCTATCTCATCCTCAGCCATACTGAAGAGGCCACATCAGACCAACATTAGGCGGAGGGGGGGGTGGGGGGGGGGGGGGGGGAGAGAAAAAACTGTTTTACCCCTGAATGGTAAAAAGAATTATTCAATTATCAATTTAAGGAGGCAGTCACAGTAAAGCAGTTAAAAAACAGACTGAAGACTCATTAAATCATGATAATTCTTCCTTAAAATAATGTTTTTATTTGTATCTGATTTAAGTTGTATTATCTTTTTATTGCCTTATCTCACTTCTTATACTCCAAAGCGCATATGTAGCCAAAAGCGGAATGCGTCATACAAGTATCGTTCATTATTGTAGTTAGTATTAGTAGTATTATTATTATCATTAGTATTATTATTGTTATCATTATTATAATCATTATTATTATTATTATTATTATTATAATTATTATTGTTATCATAATTAGTATTATTATTAGTAGTATTATCATTATTATTATTATTATTATTATTATTATTATTATTATTATAATCATTATTATTATTAGTAGTAGTAGTATTAGTAGTTGTATTATCATCATTAGTATTATTATTAGTATTATTATCATTATAATTATTATTATTATTATTATTATTATTATTATTATTATTATTATTATTATTATTATTATTATTATTATTATTATTATTATTATTATTATTATCATCATGTTTCATCTACAGTAGATATGAACCTACTTATGACAAAAGTTGAAAAATTAGATTATTACTTTTGTTTTCCTTTAAAGTAGGAGTCAGTTTGTCAGTGTGACTGAGATTTAAGTCCTGTACCTCCTGAAGTTGGCTAAGCTCTTAAAGAATTGGGTTACAACATTATTTTACCGGTGAAATTCCCAGTTGTGATAAGTTGTAAGGTTTCTAAATACGACCCTCAGCTTTGCCGTCTTCAAATAAGAGAGAAAGGGAATTTGACAGAGATTAGAGGGAAAGTATTATTACAATAAGCCGTTCACTCTTTGCAAAACTGGAACAAGGGCTTTAAAGATAAAGTTGAGCTCTGATCATGCGATTGCATTGTGAAAGAAACAGTGTGGAGTCGATCAGAAAAGGTTGGTCATCTATTATTTAATAAATTATTGGTGTGTACTGCAATGTTTTGGAATCATCAAAATGATAAGAAATCTGGCCCAGTCTTGGCAAAGTTACAAGCACTGTACAAATCCGTCCCGATTTGTATATTGTTACATGCCATATTTAGAACAATAAGACACTTGAAGAGCCATGCTTTCCAGGGAACATTTTTAATCTGGTGTTCTTCCACACTTGCATAATGATAAGCTCACAAACTATTTTTCACCTCTTCCCAGAACTCAACTTTCTCTTTAAACATGAATTTCAAAAGAAATAGGATATCATGTTGATGTATCGGATTACTGTGTAGGTTTAATCTGTGCGGATTATGCCATAATACGACCATGTCAAAATGACGTCTTTACTTACCTAAAATCTGTGAAATTTCCACCCTCATATTTGTTGTTTCTTTCGAAACTCGTGCCATGCCTGGGGTCATTTACAATTGTTGTGTAAGTATTTCTTCTTTGTCTCCTTCTTTTCTCATTCTGCTACTTTTTCTTATGTTTCTCATTTCTCCTTCCTTCCTCTTCCTCCTCCGTCCTCTTCTTCTTCTTCTCGAGTCCACCTCCCCCTACTTTTCCTTCTCCTTCTTTCACCATCCTCCTCCTCCTTCTTCATTTTCTTCTTCTTCTTCTTCTTCTTCTTCTTCTTCTTCTTCTTCTTCTTCTTCTTCTTCTTCTCCATCTTTATCTCATTATCCTTTTCATTCTTCTTCTTTTCTTCCTTTTCTTGCAGCTATTATTTAAGATTTGATACAGGCGTATGAAGCGCGAAAGAAGAGAATACCTTCATCATGTCACCAATTATTTAATTTAGAAATTTCAAGACGACGTCTTATACCAAATGATTATGCATTTAATGAGATTATTCTCCGCAGAGAGAATACATAATTTCGACTACATAATGGCCCATAATGCGCTGTAGTCAGCGATCAAGTTAGAGTAGAACCTAGTTTCCTACATTTCAACTCAACCAATAATTGATTTATTTACGTCTATCCCCACAACATCAAATATACCCCTCCAAAAATGAAGCGGCTGCAGTGTGTTCAAGATAATAGAACAAGCTTTAGATAAAGGACTTTGTACATGCCTTAATTACGCATTTTAATCTGAAAAATGAAAAGATATTCCTACTCTAGTCTCCCATTCTAGCAGTGAAGGTCAGGTGCATTTTTCAGGCGTCCCGTCAAAATAGCCTTTACCTTTAAGCCCTTGTTTCATTATATGTTTTGAAAACAATAATTTTAGAACAGAAATATAAGAAGCCTGATACACACTTTACAATGACGGGATTTATCGAGGTATAATATTTTACAAACAGATATTTAGGAGTTGTTCGTCTCTAAAAGGAGACCATACCTGTTTTTGCGATTTTTTTTTGTGTTGAAAATTTCAATCGCGTCAGGAAGAGAGGAGACTATCGGAGTCGACAGTCAAGTAGCAAAAAACCATTGATTGAATTGGGGTTGGCATATTTCCTCCGCTTTTCGTCTCTGTCGGTCATGTGCTTCGTTGGATCATTGAATTATCTTCATTGACCAGGCATAATTGATGTTGATTTAAGGGCATCCTCCTCCTAATGTTGTGGATGTAATGGGTCGGTGAATACCAATGGAAGACGGGATATAGGGTGATCCAACCGCCATTTTGATGAGGAAGGGTTTTGTGGTTGTGGTAATGGGGGATGAGTGGGAGGAAGGAGATGATGGGATGTTTAGGGGTGCATATTGGTATTGATTTAATGGTATTGTCTGTCCATTATGGAATACAATAGGGGCGGTGATACGTATTTGGTGGAAGTACACCATAATGCGGGTGATGTCATGATGAAGAAGAGAGAGGAAAGGGGTAATTAGATGTTTATGAGTGCATGTGGTATTGATTTAGTGGTATCCTCTCTAGAATGAGTTGTGATGGGAGATCCATACCTGGTGAAACTGGTAGTAAAGCCTTTTGTGGGTGCGTGGGTGAGGAACAGGGAGGGGGTAGTGGTTTAGTGGTCCTTTATATTTTGTTCATGCTGTCTTCTGTGTAAAGATAAGTGAATGTACCACTATGTAAGACATGATATGAATGAGTTTGCCACCATTTTGATGAGGGAGAAGTGGTTGTTCATGCATGGGAAGCGTGGTGGTGGTGGTGGATAAGTGGGAGGAAGGGTATAAAAAAAAAAGGGTGTATGGTGCATGTGTGTATCGATTTCATGGTGTCTTCTGCGTAATGCGTCGGTGAAAACTAAAGAAATATTGGTTATGAGGTAATGCTTTTTTCACCATGTTGGTAATTTAAGAAAAGTTGCTTGTGGTGGTGAGTGAGTGGGAGGAAGCGTTAATGGGAGCTTCAGGGGTACTAGGGTGCATGAATGTATCAACGAATACCAGTGGAAGATTTTATACGGGGTAATACTGCCACCATTTTTGTAATAGGAGAAGGAGTGATTGCGAGAAGACGACTTGTTTGACTCGCTAAGGCGCCATGTTTAATGCCAAGAAAGCGAGAAGGGATTTATTAGATATGTAGACCGGAAAGCATGAGACAATAATGATGTTATTTTAATGATAATTACTTCCTGAAAGATCTAGTGAGTGCTATGGACTGGTCAACTGTTGTTATAGAGTTCGGATAGGCAAGAGGATTTGGGATGTGTTGAGTGATTTCGAGGACCGGTTGGGGAAGGAGGTGGCTGCAAATATGCAACTTAAAGAAAAGGTTGAGTTCTGGGGAGAGGTGACAAATAATGTGACAATTATTATTGTTATTATGCAAGTGTGGGAGAAGGTAAGAGAACAAGTGTTCCCTGAAAATCATGGCTCTTCAAATGCCTTTATATTCTAAATATGACAAGTAACAGCTTAAAAATGAGGTCCAATTTTAAGCCACATGTGTGTAGTCCTATGTACATCTTTCTGTGTACAGTGCTTGTAACTTTACCAAAAGTTGGGCAAATTTGTTATGATTTTGATGATTCCAGAACCTTGCAGTACACACCAATACTTATATCTTTCTCAATGCAATCTCATGACCAGAGCTCAACTTTATCTTTAAGGTCAGAAGAAGCTAGATTTGTCCCAATTACTTTGGAAAATGGTGAAATAGTTGGGATTGCAGAGGGACAATTTTTCTCAACACCATTATTTTGTTGATTACCGGAAGAAGACTTCGGGGATGCCAAAAGTGTATAATCCAAAATATGCGCAATGGTTCAATCTCTGAGTATTCAATTTTCTTCTTGTGGTTTTGAGAATCGAAGAGGGCATCTGTATTGTTGTTCGTTAGTAAATAGTGACATAAAAATAATAAGGTTAATCCTATATATTACCACAGGATTTTGTTGCATTTTCCTTTGTGGACATTAGGAGGGGGCATTGATAATGTTTTTTTCCTTCAATTTTGTCTGATAGAGCACCGTCTCTAAATGCGAAACTAACACCAAACTGAAAATTACAATATAATTGCTCAACCCCCGTTATAATAAAAATTATTAGCTTAAATGACGACATTATTACAAATAGTCCGTTAATGAAAGCACCGAATCGATGCGTTGACCTTGTTTTAAACAAACACAGCGCGAATAAGCGCCGGCGAAATGAAAGAAAATTACATCGATCTCGTGGACTTTTTAAATTTTTGTATGATGCCATTTTGGTCGTGTGGCTGAGCGTAAAACGAATCCGAGGCTTGGTTTCACAATTAAACCATTCTTTTGTGCGTTTTATTTGATTAGCTAATTAATGTCTATCTTCTAATGATCAAGGCTCTTAACGTCGGAATGATTCAATCTAAATTTAGTGGGCATAATATAAATGGTGAATAAAAGCGAGTTAGTAAGAAGGGTGATGCAGATGAAAGGAAAAGAAGTGTGTAGGGGCGAGAGAGAGAGGGAGAGAGAGAGGAGAGAGAGAGAGAAAGGGAGAGAGAGGAAAAAAGAGAGAAAAAGAGAGCAGAGAAAGAGAGAGAAAGAGAGGAAGAGAGAGAGAGAGAGAGAGAGAGAGAGAGAGCGAGGGGGAAGGGGAGAAGGGAAAAGGGAAGGAGAATAAGATTGGACAATTTACCGAGGAAGAGAAAGATAGGTAATGGGTGAAAGAGAGACAGACAGGTAGAAGAAAAAACAGAGAGGCAGAGCAAATACAGACAGACAGACTGACAGAAAGCGAGTATAGAGGGGAGGATTAAAAAGGAAAAGAAAATTAGAATTGCCTACCCTTTAAATACACCACCCTTTAAAAAAATATGTGTGTGTAACCGCATCACTTCCTAATGCAAGAGCCAAGATATGAATACTTCCATAATACTCTGCTGCCCCACCACATTATGCGTTGCTCTAAATAGCTAAAATACTGTGGCAAACCAGACATCAAGAATCTGCAATATAAGAATGGCTGATTATTCAACACCAGGTTAAAATTTATATCGATCTGACGCTTCGTCTACATATATAAATAATGTTTAGGGCTCACGGTGTTGGTCTAATAGACCACGTGTGAACGGACCAGTAACAAGAGTCGACTGAGGCTTAATGTATTCTTGCATAGTGGTATCTGAAATAGTATACAAATAATACACAACAGTGAGGGCATTAGTAACAATCACCCACACATGGTACATTTGGAACAGTCTAACTATCGTCGAGGGTGTTTGGACTGTTTCGAAGGTACCGAGTGTGGGTAGTTTTACTACTACCTGAACAAAATGATGTGTTTTATCTGTTAAGATGATGTTTGATTTGTTTTATACGATGATGTTTTTATAAAATTATGTTTTTAACACGATTTTACTAATGACCGGTCATTAGTAAAATTACATGTAAGTCAAAATAAATGCCTAATCACGTGTACGCTCTTAACCAATCATTTGATTAGGATTCACCTCATCATCTTATAAACTGAGAGAAAGTACTGTATTGTTCATGTGACTCACGTCGAAGGAGAAAACTAGAATCCACCTATTTTCTAACTTTCAACACGAGCGTATTTTTAGATGGGATGAGCACAACCATGCCAATAAAATCTTGTAAGACTGTCAATTTCAATACATTGTTTTTCCACCTCGAATATAACTGTTTGCTATCGATACAAAAGATTGATTGGGCACTATGTTTTAGATTGTTTACAGTCAGGACACGGTTATATCGAAAATAGCTTTCTGGCTCGTGATCCACATGATAAGGTTTTAGTATATTCCCCCCCTCCCCCCGAAAAAAAATAAAATAAGAGAAGAGATGAAATAAACAAAACTGTTAATATAAGACGACTCTATTTATAAAATAGAATGACAGATAATATTGACTGTTATTTTCTTAGAGTTGTTAATTTTAAGGAAATGGGACATGGATTATCTTGTTGGTGTTAGACCATTCCGGAAAGTGTATTTCGTCCAAATAAATCCATGGCATTGACCAAAACCAGAGCGGTTTCTATTTGTTTTCTTTCTTATTAACATCATTTTTCTTCACTTTAGTCCAATTTAAATTATTTCCATATCCAGAAGACATTGATGTAGATATGCACGCGTATTAGAAGCAACCTAAGTGGCACAGAGAGAAACTTTTGAAATTTAGCTACAGAAAAACAAATAAAAACACTTGACATATAATTGGCCAAACATGCTTCCAGTTATTTCAGAGTTCCTGCAATTTCTTTCAGCATATACTCAACGATCATTGTAGAATTCTGATATTTTCTTCTCAGAGTCTGTCTTCTCCGTTCCCTCTTATTGTTAAAGCCGTTCTTCCTTTATTAATGATTTATCATAATCTAGCTTTCTTCATTAGTCCATCTGATTCTATGTGACATCTGGGCCACTCAGCACCCGCGATCCCATGGGCACATCCATCTTAGACTAATCATAAACCGACAACCTCATATACCTCCTAACATTGCAACACGGTTTATTTTTGTCTGACCTCCCCAAATTCAACATACATCACTGTGTTCGCGAAATGGATATGGAAATTGGATAAAAGCTTTTAACATCACAAGGCATTTCATTCTGCGATATCCAATAATCAAAAGTTTGCTTTTTAGGAAGAAAGCAAAATGCACGGAGAGTCTTATTTTTTAAAGGTAAAGATGTAGGGCAAACAATGTAAATATAATCTCCAGGTGAAGTAGGTGGAAGTAGGGCGGTTTTGTTTTACCCTCGCGGAAAACAGCTTCCAAAAATGCCGTTGTCGGCGATGGGTCAGTGCATAGAAACCTGTTAAGTATTCAACATTGCGTAGCAGCTGATTCTTTTTAATGGGATTGAACTCGCGATTCTATTCAAAATCACAATACTCAAAAATTGTTTTTTTTATAACTGTTTCTCTCCCAATTTGCCTTTGCACAACCAAATTGTCATCTTTTCCTGCAGCACGAGGCACTCCTAGTAATTAGATTCCTAGTGGTGTAGCTACATAGCCCCCTCCCTCCCCCTCGAATGAAAAGGAAAACAGAAAAAGAGAATAAAAGAGAAAGGAAAGAGACGGAAAGGGAGAATGGGAAAGAAACAGAAGATAATAGGATTATCTCCCGCACCCCACTAATAAGTGACGTTGTAAATTCGCATTTCATTGCCTGAGTAAGAATGCTTGATCCCCCCCCCCCCCCCAATGTCACGTTCGTGTCCCGTCCCCTTAATAACAGGACTCACATACACATTGAGTCGAGCAAAGCCTCACAACAAAATTATGGTCAATATTTATTTACATCTTACAAGTATGCGCAAAAAGGTGCTAATAAATTTGGTTTAATAATACACAACAGTACAGTACGACTGCTGGTTCTCGCAATAAAATGAATTAATTCTTATGAATTAAAAACAAAATAATATTGCTGCTAGTTTGTTCTGTACGTTGTCATTGAACTATTACAAATGTATTATCAAAAGACTTCAACACCGCATCCCGTCTGAGATTTGTTTATCGGAATTTTATCATAATTAATATAGTCATCCCGAATTACATTAGTGCAATTAGTCTGCATACTTGATCTCTACTTCATGCATTAAATACAACATCTATTCGTGGTTCTGCATGCTAACAGCATCAGTAACAGCCTTGGAAATATTTGAAATCAGTTGAATCCTCGTAGCACTATACAAATGATTCTGTACTCATAAGACATGAGAGCTATACATTCGATTAATTCGGATGAGATTGGTGCTTTACCTTGGACTTGCCTCTATCATCTTTCAGATTGTTCTTTAAATATTGATGGCTTGAATTATTGATTGATATGTGCTTTAATAACTCACTCTAGAGAACTCTGGAATATGGTAACAAAAATGATATCTTTTTACCATCTGGATAAATCCGTATGTAGTAAGCGAACACGATAACCATTAGAGGAGCATGTGAGAAAGATTGCGCTTGAAATGATTTTATGTACCTTTTTTTTAAATAACTAGAACAGTATATCAAATTTTCTTGTTCCAATGAGTTTAGATCACAGATATACTGTGTACATTATGTTTATGTATATAGTTAGATATCTTTGCGAAGTACTTTCCGATCTTTGTGATATTTAAGTTCGAAATTAGAAATCTTGTTATCTTAAATGTCCCAAAACTTCATAATAAACAATTGCATTTTTTTTTTTATATGATGACATTGTGAGCAACTTTAATTTGCAAATTACATTTCTACTACTCAAAGCTACATGGTTGGTAAATTTCTTCGAATCGGATCTAAATTGTATTGAATATAATCAATTATCTCGAAACATATAGCAGCTTCCGTTTTGACATTTCATCTATATTATGTAATTGTTGACGGATTTTTGTGTATGTATATTTCATTGGTAATTTAAGAACGATTTCCCCCTCAATCCGCCTTTAATGCCAATGTGGAGATGAATAAAAGAAAACAATCTTAGAACGAGGACAGGCTGTTTATGTATCATGTCGTTCTTAGCATTCGTCGCCTAGTAAATGTTAACGTCGAAGTCCATACACATGTCAAAGCTCTACTGCTCCTCATTGGGGTGGGGGCCGGGGGGGGGGGGGGTATTGGTAAATGGAGTGTGTGAGGGGGGGGGGGGGCTGCCCACATGCCCCCTTTTGTACTTGCAATTGATCTTGTTAGTAAACTAGGAGGGCGATAATGCAATGATCACTTATTATTTATTGCTTTCTTCCTTATTCTGTCTTTCTTTCTCTCTATCTCTTCTTTTGACCATATCTTTCTTTTCTTCTCCTTTCTTTCTATTTCTTTCTTCTCCTTTCTTCTATTTCTTTCTTCTCCTTTCTTCTATTTCTTTCTTCATTTATTTTTTCTTTCTTACTTCATGCTTTGACTATCTTTCCTTCTCAATTTTTCCGTTCGTTTGTTTGTCATAAATTCATAAATTTGTCGGGATTGTGGCAACCTTTTTCTTTTAAATAACAAAAATACTGGATCCGCCTGTGCCATCCATGCTCTAGGGGTATGGTAAAGGAGCCGCACCGATCCTGATCATTTACGGTTACAGTATCTAAATTGCATTCAAGTGTTGAAAAGGAGTCATTTGAATTGCATGTATTCATGACAAAGTATTGTATTTATTGTATTTTTGTCTTTGTGCTCCACGGGGATATGTTTTCAGTGTAATCACGATCTTCATGGAGATGTCTATTTCTCCCCCGTAGCGTTAATTAAACTTGCAATACACTTGCAGCACTAAAAAGCTAACCTGCAACTAGCATGATTCTTTAGTGAGGTCGCTAAACTTGAGCAGAGAATGTCGGAACCCCCCCCCCCCCCCCGGGTTGTTTTTTCTTCTCTGAAAGTGAAATTTCCCGCCAAGAAGAACAAGATGTCATCAGATCTTTTAATTTGCCGATACGAGCTGGAAAATGTCAACAAGTAGAGAAAGTTTGAAATGTATTGACATCCATTCGAGAATATCACCCCCCCCCTCCCCCATCCACATCTCTCTTCCCCTTTTTTTCTCTTTCTCTCTCTCTCTCTCTGTCTCTCTGTCTCCCTCTCTCCATATCTCTCTCTCTCTTTCTCTCTCTTGCTCCTGGTATTCATATCCATTTCTCCCTGTGTTTTCTACTCCCTTGTTCGTCGTAAAATCTTAGACTTTCTAATCGCTCTAAAACAGTTTGAATTCAAAATTTCTTCTCTCTTCTCTCTCCTTCGCTGTCGCCCTCCCTCAAAACTCCCATATCTATTTCTCCTTGTGTTCACTTCTGCTTCATCCATCCTCAATTGTTTTACTTCATCATCGCTCTAAAACCTCTCCCAGACCTATCTTGGTAAGAACTTAGTGATAATGCCCCTGAGTTGGCGAGCCATTGCCTAGCGGTAGTCATTATAAACCACTGTAGTATCGTGTTACCAGGGAACACCATTAGGACGTTGCGGTCACTCTCGGTCTCATCACGAGATACTACATATAGGTGTGTCCATACACCATGTTACGCTCCGTATTAAGATACAATTAGATTGATTCATTAAAGCGATTTTTTTTCTTCTATATTCAATTGGATCGTAATATCAAAAGGAGTGTCTTTCCAAATATCAACGTTACGTGGCACTTTGTTTGTTTGTTTATTGTAAGCACAAACGTTTCTAAATCTGCATAATATACGGTGCTTGCTATAGTTGACGATCTACTTCGGGAATGGTTTTCAATGTTGTAAACCATTCCCGAAGTAGATCGTCAACATATTTCCTGAACCAAATGAATGCTCGTATTAGGTGTTAATCATTCGGTAGACACCAAAACATGTATCACTATATATGGGCAATGAACGATCAATGAACACATTTTCGACCATTAACAGAAAAGGTTTTCATTAATACACATTACTTGGAAATTGAAATTTTGCAAGAGCTAAAACCGTACGAATATGCGGTTTTATATAGCAGTCAGTTGATAAATCCAGTAAAATTGATCAAATTATTAAGCTAGCCTTTTTCATCATGATGTCTTCTAGCCTTCTTACGAAAACAGAGACCGAACGAGATATAATGAAGAAAGAAACAGGATTAATAAGATAAAGACAAAGGATAGAGAGTGGGTATTTACGGTGAGACTATTAAAGATGACGATAACAGGACAGGAAAATGGAGTCATCAACATTGTGAGAGTAGGATCGAAACAAAAGTGCAAGATATTCATAGAAGTGTGCATGCGAGGAAGAGGGGAACGGAGAAAGTGGTCAGTGACCCTTAATATGTTCTGTACATATTTCCCATAGCCAAACAAAACACGTATAGAGATGGAAACAAATGCATTTGGGTTCCTTTGACATTCCAATTTCACCGACCACGTACATTTACAATGAGCATTTGGAAAGCACTTAAAAATGAAGTTGAATTTCGGTCATGCGATTGCATTAATTGTGAAAGAAACGGTGTGGAATCGATCAGAAAAAGTTGATCATGTAGCATAGAAGAATTGGTGTGTACTGCAAGGTTCTGGAGTAATCAAAATGATAAGAAATTTGGCCCAGTCTTGGTAAAGTAAAAGCACTGTACACAGAAAGACGTATATGGGACTACACAAACATGTTGCATAAAAATCAGGCCTCATTTTAAAGCTATTACTTGTTATATTTGGAATATGAAGGCATTTAAAGAGACATGCTTTTCAGGGAACATATTTTCTCTGGTGTTCTTCCACACTTGCATAATAAACTCATAATTCACCTCTCCCCAGAACTCAACCTTCTTTTTAAAACTCACCTTTTCCCCCAATGATCTATGTGATATACCTCCTGTACTGTACTTTCTTGTCCTCTTTACATATATTTGTATTTGTAAGCGCTATGGTACTTATTGTTTTTAGCGCTCCTAAATATTCGATATTATTATTATTAGTATTATTAAGACCGAGACATAAACGATGCTAAAAGAAATTGAGACATGTTCATCTTTGGCAGCTGCCACTTTGTGTTTTCGTTGTGATATGAATCGCTATTGAATTTTAAATGAGAAAGCTGAAAACTGGAATGACGTGAACGTAGAAGACATTTGGAAACGTCCATCCTTCGCGGTTATCACCTGCACTAAATGTGTTTAGTGACAAATGTCTATATATTTAAGTAAAACCGTAATCAATTTTCATATACCCCATATTTAGGTAGACGGATCGTGTCAAAAGGATAATCATAATCCTATTTTCCAACAAATGATGTAGTCCATCATTCTGATATGACAAAAGGTTCTGATCATCAAAAGCATATTTTTCTTGCCTTCTCTGTTTTTGTAAAGGTAGTGTATCCCTTTTGCAGTCAACATCAATTCTGAAGAACTTTGCAGGAATTATGAATATGTAACGTATGTCCTATCTGTGAAAATTAAACGTTAGCAGTCTCCTATCATTAAAATTATGCAAGGAAACCCGTCTACTTTCTAGACTTCACTGTCAGACACTATCGACTGACTGACTTTTTTTTCTTTGGTAATAACATACATAAAATGAGCTGTAAAGGGTACATGAGCATATGTCTAGATCAATAACCCACTTCTTTTAATTGAATCTTTGCGCAGCACAAAACGTACGACCATTCGGTACAAGGGTCTGAAAATCAGACTAATAAATTAAACGACCGCGATCGCTAAATTCGATTCGATAACTAACGGTCGTTAATTTCCCACAAAACAGACATTTTCAAGCCCTTTCGATTTGAGAGATGCTCTAAATTAGTATTATCTTTCAAATGCCGTTGGAATATACCCATTTCATTTGTTTGGCCTCAGTGCAAATGGTACCTTTAAAGCAAGAAGCTCGCATTTCGTTCTTTTCCTTTTAATTCCACATTCGTTGCTCTTATCCTCTTCGTCACTATGTAATAACACTCTTAGTTTTAGTTGTCCCCTATTCGTGTCTTAAAAGTAAGAAGTCTTCCTTGTCTTAAAGCCCATCTGTACTAGTTTGGTCAGGGGGATTAGACCTCTCTGCAAGGTCACTGACAGGTGGTTATCTCAACAAATCAGCTCTCAATTAACATATGAAAAAGAGGATCATGGGGGACCAAAAGGCACCGATTAGGCATTGTTTGCTATATAGAGGGCGCAAGTAGCTATAAGTAGTGCAGTGGGGCTTTAAAAAAGATATTTGTTTTAATTCCACAGTCCATCCACCTTATCCTATGGGCCACTTTGAAACGATACGAAACTCTCAGGCTCAGCCTCGCTGTTTCTGGACTGAAAAGGATGATTTCTAGCCGCAGCCGTCCTCAGCAGGCTGTATGGTTATCTCGGATCGATATCCTGAATAATGCAACGTCAAGAGCCATACTCGAACCCGTTTGCTTTGGAGATTTGACATTTGTATTTCATTCCCCCTTCAGGACTTGACAGAAAAATCGGTTCGTGTTGCTTCTGACACATCTTAAAGATACTATGTCCCTTTTGCAGCCAACCTTAAATTCTGTAGAACTTTGCAGGAATTATGAATATATCATGTATGTCCTATCTGTGAAATTTAAACGTTAGCAGTGTCCTAATATTCAAATTATGCAAGGAAACCCGTTTACTTGCTAGACTTCACTGCCAGACACTTTTGTCAATATTGAGTGAGTGACTGGCTTTTTTCTTCTTTGGTAATAACATACATAAAATGAGCTGTAAAGGATTTGTCTACATCAATAACCTACTTTTTGTAATGGCCAAAATTAAACTGATTGAATCTTTGCGCAGCATATAACGTACGACCATGCGGTACAATGGTCTGAAAATCAAGACTATTACTTATTGGCTCTATAGCTCCTAAGTCGATTTGGCAACTAATAGTCGTTATTTTCCCACTTAAAGACATTTTCAAGCCCCCCTTTTTAAGGGGAGTTCTAAATTAGTATTATCTTTTAAATACCATTGGAATTTAACCTTTTCATTTTTTTGGCCTGCAAATGTGACATAGTACCTTTAAGGGGACGGTTCGTGGGACTATGGAGAAGGCATGTTTTGGGGTGTTCTGTTGTATCATCAATTATTTACTCATTTGTTGCATATTGTCATTGATTTTATCGGCTTGTACTCTAAAATAGTCTACCCAACGAGGCAACCGAATATGCAACAGCTCGGTTAGAGTTAGAATTTAGATTCAAATTCATTTTCAATTATTGATTGAAATCCAACCAAAAACACACAAGCACTCTCAATTTTAAATTAACCACCCCCCCCCCCTTCTAAAAAAAAAAAGGAAGCTAGAGCAAGAAATAAAAAGAGAGAGAGCGAGAGTAAGAAATAACAAGATACCGTCAGAGAGAGCGAGACAGAAGGAGAGAGGAGAGAGAGTGTTAGAGAGAGAGAGAGGGACGGACAGAGAGACAGAGAGAGAGACAGAGAGAGAGAGAGAGAGAGAGAGAGAAAGAAAGAGGGGGTAGAGGGCGAGAGAGAACACAAAAATATCAGAGGGAATAAATGCGTTATTTTGTTGTTTTCAAAATGAGAAATATATATATAGAGCTAACTCAAAAGGAAGAAAGTATACTCTTGGTAACCTCGTATTCGCTGAGTAATGCACCCTGTATACTTGATTCTTGACCACGTGTTCCAGACTTCCTGGCGCCACGCCTCGGGCAAACATAGAAAATACATTTTGGTTTCATTCTACGGATGTCATGTACTTGTGATGTATGGTTTTCCGTTGTCTTATAAGTCGAACGTGATTGTATTGAACTTGATTTACAATCTACAAATGCAATAAAAGCGTTCGGAGTTTTTTTTTTTTTATGAAGAAGAAAAAAATGATGGCAGATCTATACAAATTCTTATGGTAAGCATATTGTATCTTACTATAGAATGTTCATTTTAGATGGAAAGCAATATGAATGTTTCCAGAAAAAAATGATAGTCTTCAATTGTCATGCTTTTTTTTTTTTTTTTTTTTTTTTTGGGGGGGGGGGTATTGTTATTACTTTTCTGAGGTAGTATCAGTCCCTCATCTTATTTCCTTTTGCTTTTGGAAAATCTATGATTTGGGGTATATTGACGATGAGTATTATTATTTTGAATTCAATTAGTACTAATCATTACAAAGGAACATATACAATTCAGGCAATTATAACATGTAAACGGGTGTAAATGGGTGTTGGTTTCAAAGATCTTGTTTCTAGTTTGCTTCTTCCGAAATACAGTTTCATTACTGGAACTCAAGATCCCTTTTTTGAAGGTGACGTTGATTTATACATACCCCCCCCCCCCCCATCGAAAGGCGAAAATTGAAGGGAACGAGAAACACCCCCCCCCCCCACTCCCACCTCCACACCTTCCCGTTTACCCCCTTACTCGATCATGTCTATGGCATTCTTTCAAAATATATCCAAATCAAGTCTTTAGATTCTCCCCTGTCATGACCCCGGTATGAAAAGTGCCCTTAATTCAATGCTACACCACTACTTACCTGATACAGCACTCCCTTTAAAAAAAAGAATAAATATATAAACTTCACTGCGTCAGTCCTGTCCACTCTCAAAAAAATACTCGAAAGAAAATTTGTATATTCCTCTGACAGGACCCTCCAGAAGTAAGTGAAAAATTTGCCGATGGCAATATTGTATGCAATGTTTGCTTCAGTTATTGGATGATCGTAAGATCGTAGCCAAACACACGTGTTATGGAGTCGATATCAGTTGGCAAGGGCTTTTACCGGAGATTTCATTCTTCATGTTATTGCATTTCAGCTCGGTTTTCTCCATCTTATAATCACGATTTTGGGAAGGGCTTTCACGAATTATAGAAGATTTTATACTTTATGTTCTTGGAATCCAGCTCGGTCTCCTTCGTCTTGTTATCATGATTTTGAAAATATTCTTTCTAGTTTCGCTTTTCCAGTATAAACTGATACTTGCGGATTGCTCTGAACCTTGTACTTTTGAAATAGGAGGAGAAAAGACATTCAACTTCCTCTGTGCATCATTATTAAGGCTTGATTAGTTCGCAAAATGACAAGTTTTTTAAAGGAAGTATGGTTGATTACTGCGTATTTTTGCATTTGCCATGTTTGATTTATGTATATTGCAGTTGATTTATTGATTTGCTATAATTTTCTGTTTCGTAGCATTTCGAATACTTGTTAAGATATTTTTCACTGAACATGAACTCCCCTCCTTTCGAGGCGTCTATAACAGAATACATAACGAGCTCAACGAGCTCCTGATGTTTTGTAAACCGATAAAAAAGAAATGTGATTCGAGAGGCATTAAAGAATATATCCTAATTCAAGTTACTACGGCACGTCCCTCTATCCTGTCTGATTTAAACGTTAGTTTTCCCTTTATATTTTTTGTTACCCTTTTAACAAATTACAAATGATTATCGAATCTAAGCACAGGCCAGCTAAAAAATAAAGGACTCCGAGAGAAATACATATTTTGCATCTCGAATTAAGGAGATTTAGTTGGATCGGTTTCGTGACAATGATGACAATGACAAATTGCAGTTTTACGTGGGCTTTTAAGATGGCAAACGAAAAACAACTCATTCGCTTTCGAGTTCATTCAACTCGGTTCCTATGAACTTGATGGAGCGAGCAAATGAGGACAGAGATGGAATGGAGACGTTGAAAAGTAAAAGAAAATAGCAGCGGCGTTGTTTGGTTGTAGACTGGGAGTATTATATTCCTCCTCAGTGTCTCGCGAAACGATTTAGAGTAGGTTTTATAAAGTGGAAAGTACGCAAATGACTCGAAGGGATAATCTCTTTCGTACCACTTTCCTGAAATATACTCATGATAATCTACTCATCAAAAGCTATCAAGTTTGCTGTGGCAAATCTTCTTTTAGTATATAGGCCTAAACCGAATTGTTGTGGGTTATTTTTCAAGGCCGATGACCAAAAAAATGTAATACAATGGTTCTGAGTAAATTTTCCCCGATTCTGTGCTTATTAACTTTTGGATATTGAGTCCCGATCATTAAATAAAAGTATAAATAAAAATGAAAAAGAAAGGAAAGAAAAAAAGCTGTGTTTACTATAATATACTCTGAAATTCTCTGCATGGTTCTTTTTATCACACCCCATGTTTTTCTAGCTCTCTCTTTCTCTCTCTCTCTATCCCTCTTCTTTCTGATGAACAACCACGAATTACGTTAGTACTCTGATCTCGTCCTCCATTTTGAAAGCCTTCTTGTCTGTTCTAATTATTGTACTCGTATGTATTTATTTTTGTTAGAATTATGTATGCAGACCTTTAAGTCAGTCAACCCAAAACGCTAGATGCATAATACATGTGCCTAATTCGTGAACCTCTCTAGATATTACAAGACATTCAACTGTCTTCTCTCTCTCTATATCTATGTCTCTCTCTCTCTCTCTTTCTCTTTCTCTCTCTTTCTCTTGCTCCTTCTATGTATCTCTAAACACCGTCTCTCTAATCCTCCCCGTCTTTCGGTATGTCTCTCTCTCTCTTTCTTTCTCCTTCTATATCTCTATATCTACCCCGTCTCTTTATCTCTCCCCTCTTTCGGTATGTCTGTCGGCCTGTCTATCTCTCTCTCTCTCTCTCTCTCTCTCTCTTGCTTGCTCCTTCTATATCTCTATCTACCCCGTCTCTCTATCTCTCCCCTCTTTCGGTATGATCTCTAATTTGTTTCTTTCTCTCTCTCTATCTCTCTCTCTCTCTCTCTCTCTAAACGTCGTGACCATGGAGGCAGGCAATGAAGGCCCACTGCTTCTTGATTCCCCAGGATAATTACCCACTCTTGGTCTCACTTCAACAATGCAATCATCCTATCATGCTTATCTTGACCCCATATGCTTTCTTCCCTTGATGCTGTCGTTCAGGACGTCACTTAACCCATCCCAACTCAAGACTGTCCCTTCCTTCCCCCTCTAGCCACGGCAGCGAGATGGTCCGGGAGGGACAGGGTTAAGCAGAAATCGAAAATGAAACAGCCGTCGAAGGATGATATTCATCAGACAATCCCGACGGCGATTAGAAATTAATTTACTTACATTTTTAAATGAGCTGTCCCTTAAAAGGTCAGCAAGACGTATAAGCTAGCCTGCGCTGCTGTCTTCGAGCTATGCGACTATTGAATGATATTATGCTAGCACATATTTGCATTATCATGCACAACTGACGTCTTTCTGTACAATTATCACTAATTTCATTGGAAATTGATATTAGCTTTAAGGGAGAGTGACAACAGGGAGAAGGACATACAAGAAAAGAGAGTGAATAGGAATGGATAAACGCGGAAATGGAAGAGAGGGGGAGAGACATGGGGAAGGATAATGGGGAAATTCAAAAATAAGATAGAAAGAACATGAAAAAGTATCATTATGAAAATAATGCAAATGTAGTATTTATTTACTCGCCTCTCTTTATACGCACACCCACCTAGCACCCCTCCCCTATTTCGAGTATTTCCCTTTTCCTTTCCTTATGTATGTCATATACTCCACACACCCAATCCGCCCCTCTTTCATAGAATATAGACTAGAAAACGAAACGAAAGTAATAATTAATATATTCGTTCTTTAATTCAAGCTAATTATAACACCAAATAAAATCTATGCGCTGGAGCAACTTCTTGCTCATGACAATTTCGCGTCATTTTGTATGACTACGATTATGGCTTTTATGAATGCATCATTTCCTCGATAGAATTATACTGCAGAATCAAACTAAAGTCACTGAGCAGGGTACAATGACAATTCGAAGCCCATACACCTCTATGCTTGAAAGGGGGAGGGGGTCTATCTCATGTCCTTGACCTCAAACATTTATGATATAAAAAAAGAGAAAGAAAAACATCACAAAACAATATGAAAAGCAATAAGCGAATGGAATGTGAAAAATCGAGATTAATCTTTACAATGTCGGGCAATAACGATATCCAGGTCCATGTTTTCATTAAATCCTTTCTTCATGGAAACTAGGTGAACCAGGTATTTCTAACAAAAGAGATGACGACATTATAGGGACTTATTTTTACCCTGCACTATAAGCATGTTATGCTTTCATTCTGACATCTCTTTCGATTTATATCATATAACTAGCATACACATTGAAATCAACGCAATTCATTCGCTGAGAAAAATTCACAGAGCATTTCAATTTTTCTTAGAAAGATAACACAATAGCGTTATTAAAAATGCATGTTTAGTCAATCCAATGATATCATTTCTATTTACATTACTTCGGTCATGACACGGATTAGTATGTAAAGTCATTCTTGAGAAATACAGAAAAATTTAAAAAGGGTCAGAGAAGACCAAACACGATCGCAACTATTTTCGAAAAATCAATTTCAATACCCTATTGTATTTCTCGTAAAAATAATACGTTCCGATTACGTAATACGTCATTGTCGTAATCGCACATTTCAATAAATGACGCACAAGGCTATTGAAAGTGCCCAAGGTTGATATTTCGAAAGTAGTTGCTATCGTGTAAGCAGTAATATTCAAATTTAATTTGGAGTGGAAATAGATTGACATCAATAATGGTTTTGATGGCAGTCATGGCTTTTGAAGTAATCATTGGTTACGCATGTGTTTATTACAGACGTAACTATAACACAGTCAGTTGCTTCCGGGAAATTATTGCTTGCTCTTTTTTTTTAAAATTCCAATTGTATGGTGAGGTACGACATACAGCGAACTATCTATTTATCATATTCCGTAGTTTTCATATTCCTTAATCATTAAAGGTAAAATGTAACTTTCGATGTTATTTTAATTCATCTTTAAACCTCATGTGTTAATATCTTAAAGACGCATAGTAGTGGGCTCTCATATGGAATTTGACACCATTTGGGTATTTACAGATTACCCAATAACAGGTGGGTCAGATTAGCCTTCAGTTTTATGACCAAAAGGCCTAATGTTTTCCGCAAATCGCTCCATTATGGAAAATTCATTATATCTTGCATCTTACATTTCCCACACCCAAAGACTCTCCGAGAGACTAGCTGGGACTACGGGTTTGCTGTGTGCGAGGCTTGTACACCCATTAATGGTATTTCCACCAAGTCTGGTGTCAGCGGACTATGACCTCCTGCACTTGGAAACTGACGACCATCTCCCTTTAAACATGGTTAATTGACTTTTTCTGTTAAGCATTGCATGCATAAAAGTGCACAGCGCACACATGGGAATGCGAGAATACACCAAACAGTCCAAGCGAAAGATACACGTGCTCGCATTACTCTAATTAACACGATCGAGTTTAAACGGTATCGATCGATATTCAGCCAAGTGCGTGATGGGTGAACGAACGAAATATCGAAATAACGTTTTCTGCACAAGTCGCCATGCTGAGGCGAGGGAGTTCTGGGTATTAGGGCGATTAATTGCAGTTCGTTACAAAGGATTCAACCTTCGTTCGAGGAATAATCAATGAACTTCGCCAGTGTCGCTGTTTTCACGAAGTGACGGTAGTGAAAAAAAATTGCTTTCACTTTGCGTTATGATTTTCCTCACTACCGTCACTTCGTGAAAACAAGGACGGTATCTCTATTTTGCGTCGAGTAACGTTACTAGTCTTACGCATTGTAATAGTCAATTGATCCTTTGAGTTAAAGGTGATGTTTAGTACTTTTTTTAATGAATGTACATTTTAAGATCATATGTCTGTAAAAAAAACAATGAATTAATAGAAAAGGTAAAAAACTGAGAATAAAAATAAAATATACAAAATAAAAATGTGGGTACGCATAAATTTTGCAAAACATGCTGGACCTAAAAACGTGTCACATCATGTTTTTTTAGGAAATTCCAGAATCATGTTAACCTTCTATTACAAAGCCTCTACAATATATTCAAAAGTTAGTCAAAAGTGACCCACAAAGCTGTAATCAAGCTATTAAAGACGACAAAAACTTGTTTAATAGAAATATTACATATTTGTTCCATTTCACAAGATTCAATGCAAAAGTCTTCCATTTAATTTTCAACCCACCCACCCACATTATCCATTTACACAATCTTCGTATCATACACAGATACAGTCGGACGAATAGTCAAAAGGGTATTACCTGAGACTTTGCAATACGAGAATCTACTCGATAAAGCGATCTCATGAAGAAAAGAAACGCTTCGTAAAGTACAAGGGAGGTCGCGGTTTCTTGTCATAGGCCTATTTAGAATATGAAGGCACTTGAA
Source organism: Strongylocentrotus droebachiensis (assembly GCA_035222895.1). Taxonomy (NCBI): domain Eukaryota; kingdom Metazoa; phylum Echinodermata; class Echinoidea; order Camarodonta; family Strongylocentrotidae; genus Strongylocentrotus; species Strongylocentrotus droebachiensis. The sequence continues at coordinate 21,690 of JAVYIG010005025.1, forward strand.
GAGCCATACTTTTCAGGGAACATTTTGTTCTCTGATGTTCTTCCACACTTGCATAATAACAGTGATAACGCTCACAAAATATTGTTCACCTCTCCCCAGAACTCAACCTTCTCTTTTTAACTACATTACTAGTAGCTGTTTCAACAATAATTGTCACTGGCGATCTTGCAGAGCCTGGTGATCCATGTTGAGGTAGATACCATTTTAAAATAAATTATTTACAATAACTTGAAAACCAATACGATGTGTTCGAGCTTCATGAGCAAGCGGGGAGCAAATACATGTATAACCACGCGTGTTTGTAGAGTACAGACCGCAATCAGACAATAGGACAATGGATAACTGGCTATCGAACATGTCACTGGTGCAATAAATTTCCCTCGTCTTGATATTCGTAATATGAATCATGGCGCCAACCAACTCAAATATCAATATATGGGACTGAATTGGGGTTACGTCAATCGTTCACCATTCTCGCAATCATGCCATCATTACAATCCTCATCTGTTTAGGTGACAAAACGCCCAATGGCCTTTCAGCAGCTGGCTATATTTGGATATACTTTCCTTTCCGAAGACGAGCGAGGCGCACTTTTTGAACGAGACGATACGGCACTTTATATTCATACCTCGGTCACACGTCGAACCGACTTCACACCGATTCAAAACTGAGCAGAGCTTTTCTATTCGGAGTAATGTCATTTAGCATTCGTTCTGTTGTCGGACTGGTGTCGGTCTCCTTGGTGTGACTAGTCCTGGTGACTAGGGTATTACATTCCTAAGTCATGGAGGTGTACTTCTGTCGATGACACAGTCACACACGGCTAACCGACTTCACGCCGATTCAAAAACGAACTGTAGCTCTTTGTTCGGGGTAATGTCATTCTGGGTTCGGTCTCGTGTCGATCTAGTTGGTGTGACGGGGGGTATAACATTCGAAAATCAGACGAGGCGCACTATTTGGATGCAGACGATATAGCACAAAGGCGTCGTACTTTGTCACACCGCTAAAACTATTCCAAACATAACGATTCCTGGCCATTGAGGTATCGACTTTTGTTTCTGTCTGTTGTCCTATAACTATGAAATCGGTATAAGTAGAAAAGGTATTGGATTTGATAAATAATAATAAAAAAAAAAGGCGCAGTAGAATAAATTGGTGAGCATAACCGAAAGCTTAAACACCCTATTGAGGGTCTTTATTGTTATCAAGAAGGTAATCGGTGATAATTTTACTAGCCATTACACAAAAGATAAAATGGCTTGTTTTGTTTTGTTGTCTTTATTTGTGTGGTTGTTGTTGTTGTTGTGTTTGTTTTGTTTGTTTTTTTTTTTTTTTGGGGGGGGGTGGTTGTGTAATTTCGTTTCGTTTGTTTCGTTACGTTCTATGTTGAACTGTGAGTTGAAGAGGAAAACAAGTGAATGACATTCTTATCTCATCATCAGACTGATGAGCTTTGTCGTGGGGGTGAATACAGCTGTAGGCATGATTGGGGCATCGATAAAATCACGTACATCAGTAATGCCATACTTTTGCATTCAAGAGGAGATCGTCGCTTGACAACTCCTTCATTTTCATTTTCACTTTAGAAATGTATACGTTGGATTATGGCTTTGGGGGAATACACATGCAGATAAACTCATCCACAAACTAGGTCGCTGCCGTTGCTATTCAAGATATCCACTGATATTTAATGATATAAGTATTTATTTTTACCTTTGCATTCAAGTAGCATTTAATTCATCAGCACTACCATGTTTTACAAATTTAATGCTTCATCAATGTATATGATATTCACAATATTATCTAGAAATTAAATAAATCACACACGTAGGACCATGATTGTTATGTCAGAAATGCTAAGGTACCGCAACCATGGACGCTCGTCTTTCCAAATGTCACCATGGCCATTTGCAGAAACCTGATTTATGCCCGAGCCTTTCATGTAATGCACTGGCTAAAGTTGCAACATCTGTTTTATTGGTTCCCCTTGATATATGGGTAGGTTTAATTCCGATTCATCATAAATCAGATTTTCAATATAACTAATGGTACCGGAGTTTCTCTCGCTGCTTTATCGATTGCGTTCTAGTGTCAAGTCGAGATCGGGTTTTTCTTTAGACGTCTTCCGGCTTTCCTTTTAGCTTCAGAGGCGGTCATCTGTAAGCGTTGATTATTACAGGGTTGTCCCCTTGATATAGTGAATATGAAGCATGACTTGCGGAAATCCTGACCTTGCAAACTGTCCAATATTGTCATGTAAAGCATTCATCGAAATAAAAATGCCCATAAATAGTAACAGGCATTTATCGTATTAATAGGAAATGGATTTGAATAGTAATTGGCATTTAATGAGTATTGAGGCAACCATTTATATGTAATTCGCACTTGAGATATTAGGTAAAAAGTGTAAAGGGTGTACTTCAAATGTACAATAATATCGGACTTTTGATTTAGTGGGTCGTGGCTTGATTCTCAGCAGCTAGACTTACTGTGTCCTTTGTCGAGACATTAGTTTGCATTTGCCACTCTCAACCCAGGTAAAAGGGTAGCTGGTATGAAGATATTCCTAAAATACCTTCAGCTCTACTATAGGGTATTAAAGAATAGTAGTTTATAGGCTCATTAAAGATCTCTTCAGATGGATATGAGTGCATTCTTGATTAGGCCAATATCAATTTATCATGATTCCAATCTAATAAGTCACATTTGGTTAACAGGTTCACCCTTTCTGAAGATGTTAAAGGGGTGTATCATGGCAAATACTAGTTAACGCCATCTACGACTTCTTTTGGACAACTGCACGTAAACGAATAGACTTGATTATAACGTATATATTATTATGGTAGCGTTCGCGAAACAGACCGAAGTTATCCTCACGCTTCGGTTTTGCGTATGTTGCACGCACGTGAATACTGCGGTCGCGTCGTCCGTAGTCGCACCCGATTGGCCCCGAGCCAGGCCAAAGGAAAGACATATAGACTCGTCATGCTACACCCCCTTTAATAGTTCCAATGGAAGTACCAAATTCGTAAGCTATGATATCATTAGATCGTAGACCTCTCGATGAAAATAGACGATATCTTTTTTTTTCATTTATAGAAACTTTTGCCTGGCCCAGACAGTACCAGACGAATATGGCGTCGGGAACGAGGATGGTTTCACCGTGGGCGACGTCGGCTACGATGTCGATCTGAGAAGCGAGATGGACGCCGAGTTGGAGAAGGAGGAGCAGGCTCGGGCGAACATCTCGAGGATCCTAAACGAACTCATAGATGGTTACGACAGGAACCTGCGACCGAACATACGAGGTAAGTCACTCTGGTAAGACTGTGGATCACATGGTTCGCGGTTCGAGTCCCGTCGCGGCACTAATGTCCTTTGGCAAGAGATTAATCTCTATTTGCCACACTCGACCTAAATGGGTACCTTGCAGGAATGTATTACTTGAAACGCGAGAGCTCAATAATGGCAGCCATGCTAAACCCGGGGTTATAAATGCGGAACGCCAGGAGCGTCAGGTGAGACAGACATGACTGCTATACAAGAGCCTGCTATTTTCATTATGATTGTAATTGTTATCTTTAGCTTCTAAATTTCGCACACAGGTAATCTGAAGATAGGATATCTATAAATATTTATAAAATGACTGTTTTTAAAGGGTTCTTTTCTAATTACAAGCGATATCTCGGAGTATGGTATTCAAGCTCGTCGCCCCTATACAAGCGCAACGACACTTTCAATGATTTTTTTTTGGTATCGGGTACTCACTCATTAATCCGAGGACAGATGAGCATCCACTCTTCAGCTAACTGACAGACCCCCCCCCCCCCCCTCCTTCCCCCTTCCCCCTCTTCTCCCTTCCCGTCACCTTTTCACTACTTCCATCAACACTTCCACACAATCACAACCACTTACAATAATCGTTTCAATAGACACAATTCAGAGTACATGCAGTGTGTCTCTCGTAAAATCATGATGTCATAAATATTATTGATCGCCTTATGTGCACAGCGGAAGTGTATCGTTGTAACGACGTATCCCCGATGAGGGTGTGCGATACAGGTAAGCACTCTAAAATCAGAGCCTATGATGTTTCGGCATCCATGTCTCTCCCCCTCCGCCGTGGGAATTGGTAGCGGGAAAGTAGACCGTTTGATTCAAAAGCACACTTGGATCTCGATCAGTGAAAGTTACACCGATCCGTCGTTTAGCGCTCGGTGGAGGCTCTCTGCATACCTTAAGCTTTGGGTTTCCAAGTTCGTGTTACCCTGCTTTCCTGCTGGCCCATCTCGAGTGCGTAATCGTATCTAGATAATATTCCCGCTCTTTTGAAGAGAGTGTTTTATTATCCCTCCTTTTCTCTTTTTTTGTTCTCTCTCTTTATCTTTCGCTCTTTTTTTATTTTTTATTTTTTTATCTCGATCTCTCTTTTTCTTCCTACCCTCTCCAATATTTGTATCTTTATTTTTTACGTCTCTCATCCTTGTCCCATCCTTTCTTTCTCGTTCCCCTTCTTTCGGTCTCTCTGTCTCTCTCCCTCTCTCTCTATCTTCATCCTGCTATCTCTTTCTCTCTCGTATTTACACTCTTGTGTATATGCCTTTCTCTTGTCTTCTTTTCTTAAATCTTTGCTCTCCCTCTTTTGTTTTTCCATCCTTCTTCTCTCTTTCTCTCCATACCTCTGAGCCTAACATATTTTTGTCTTCTCTTATGCCCTCACTCCCCCCCCCCCCTTTCTCTCTCTCTCTCTCTCTCTCTCTTTCTCTTTCTCTATCTCTCTCTCCCTCTTTCTCTATCTCTCTCCCTTCCTAATTCCCTTCCTCCCCTACATTACCATCTCTCTCTCTCTCTCTAACACACACACACACACACGCACACACACACACACACACACACACTCTCTCTCTCTCTTTTATAGATCCCCTTCTCTTCCTCATTCCTTCAATCTGATCATCATCGCACATATCATCACAAACAGAGTGACAGAGTGTATCTTTCAAGAAGGCGCATAATGGTAGTATGCATTGACCCCCTTTCTGTCTAGTGCAAGTGGTAACGATGTTTTTACTGCACGTGCTGTTTTTCTTTAGGTGTCGGTGGCAAGAAATGTGCAAATTGCAACACTGCAGTCGTTTGCGCTGCATGTAACAAAAGTCGAAGCGCCTCCAACCTGGATTAGCTGGTTTCCATGGATAAAGAGCTTTTTTGGTGACTTTAGGGTACCTCTAAAGAACAAACAAAGAAACAAAAATATTTGTGTACGATTTGTAGGTACAAAGATAATTTGACAAGAAAGTATTACTAGGCTAAACCAAACGACTGATTTTATTTCAAAATGTCCACGTGTAATAGTCGACAGCATCACACACCAACAAATTCGCACCATTTATCCATAGCTTAAGGCGACTCGGTAACTTGGCCTCAGATTCTGAAACAAAATCCTGAATTTAGCTCATGCTGCAATCATAATTATAAACATTTAGGTCAGTCAGCAATCCCATGACGTTTACAAGCCGATCGCCTGTCAAGATATTTATGATTGGAAATACAAATGTCATTTTTTGTCTTCCTAACGGTTTTTATAACACTACAGTATATTGGGGAAAATTAGTATGGTAAAACCGGTCACTCAAATATTTTTTCTGAGGCACTTCATGATCATTTTGATGCGCAATTCTCTTTAGGGCTTCAATATTACACCATGTCACAGACACTGATAACACCTAGGGCCATGCATCTCACATTTAATATTGTTATAGTACTTCTCGAAATTAGTCTGAAATCCGGTAAAACAGATTTAGTCAATTTGATAATTTGAATCTCAAAGGATTTAGAATCGGTTCTAGGACAACTACCCCCTGGGCAATCACCCCCCGGAAAATTACCCCCCGGAAAACTACCCCCAAAGGACTTTTACCCCCTGGAATATTACCCCCCGAAGAATCACCCCCCCGAGGACAACTACCCCCCAAGGACAATTACCCCCCGGAAAATTACCCCCCGGAGAATTACCCCCCGAGGACAATTACCCCCCAAGGACAACTACCCCCCGAGGACAATTACCCCCTAGGACAACTACCCCCCGAGGACAATTCCCCCCAAGGACAATTACCCCCCGATGACAACTACCCCCCCCCCCCGATGACAATTATCTTCGAGGACAATTACCCCTAGAGGACAACTACCCCCCGATGATAATTACCCCCCGAGGACAATTACCCCCCGATGACAACTACCCCCGTGGACAATCAGGATTCAATAGCAAAAGACGATCTGACACATTGAGAGATGGCTACGAGCCCATAAGATCCCCTGCATGACCCCATATTCTTTCAAATATTATAGCCATGGGCGTAAATCTGTCATTGATACCTATTGTTCAGGGGGGATGATCTATTCATTCATCCCCCCTGAACAATAGGTAATTACGTAAGGATTGGCGCCCATGACTATAGCACGTTGTCTTCCTCATTACTATACATTTCCCTTTTATTATAATTTATGCAACGCCAGCGCGTTTGCTAATTTTCACGAAGGATGTAAGATTTAGGTAATTGTCCAGCGCTTTTCAAAATGCATAGAAATACATTTCTCTGGAGCAGCGTTATTTTAGCTTTTTGTTTAATAATCACGGTACCCTCTAAAGAAATGAAAAGTTTCTCCCAAATCCCAAAGTCTTTACAGACTATTAATTTTGCATGACTCTGGCTCTCGTCAAGTAATATGCACACACGTATGGGCACATTTAAGAATAAAAAGACATTTTCAAACTGGTAAAAAAATAGTTTGTAATCCACACACTAGAAACTATTTAAAGTACTGTATACGGGTCATGACCTTGATACACTAATATGAGGATATTCGGGCCTCTCGTTGCCCTTATGTGCCTTGCTGTCAAAATATTGTCAGCGAGCGAGGAAGGAAGACACCTTAGTATCTTCCAAATTTTATTTTGTCTTGTAATTACATATTTTTACCGTTGCTGGTATTTGATTTTTTTTACAAAATCAACGTTTTCCAAATCATTCTCTTGCGGCACCCCGGTTGAAAAACGCTGTGCTGGAGTTACAAAATCAAATTAGATGAATTACCAGAGAGCGGATATTTATTTTCTTTTGACATGGCACCGTACATATAACTTGAAGGCAGTTTCTATTTCAAAATAATTTAACGTACACGAAAACATATTATACTTCAACAGAAATAAATAAATAACTTGAAGAAAACCTTAATTATGGATCACGGCATGGGTGAGGGCCCATTTATACATACAAAGACAAATACATGATCAGCTGATGAAAAAGTTACAGAGGATGCATAAAGGAAATCTTACATCCTAATTTCTTTGTTGTGCCATTGATGGTGAGAGAGGCTGTAACGCGTACTCATCTGCGCGCTATGTATTGTTTAATTTCTAAGAAATGTAATTTAAGTTCTTTACTCGGTAGCAAAACTACAGGGGAATTGGGCAACCTCCACCCCCCCCCCCCATATCGAATTGAATAATTTGAAAAGACTGAAATGAACTTCATAAATGACAAAGAAATGAAGGTTTATGCTATTTTTCTGTAAATAGCAATTTGGAGAGAAGCTTGCGTTATACGTCACAGTCTTATAAATTCCTCGGGGATGATTGTCATTGGGGGTAGTTGTCCTCCAGGGGTTATTGTCCTCGGGGGGGGGGGGGGGGAGGTTGTCGTCGAAGGGGGAGGGGTAGTTGTCCTCGGGGCTAGTTGTCCTCGAGGGTAATAATAATAATAATAATAATAATTTTAACGTTTTATTTATCCAGGGTAGCCACTTCAGTTATGAAACTGCTCTTCCAGCGGGCCCTGCATAACATAACATAATTATTACTACCCTTCTCCAATCTAATATGCTGAGCGCCTAGCTAGAAGGCAGAAGGTCCAAATGTTATAAGTCTTTGGTATGACTCGGCCGGGGTTCGAACCCACGACCTTCCGTACATGAGACGGGCGCTCTAACCACTGAGCCACCAGACCCAGTAGTGTCCATGGGGGGTAATTGTCCTCGGGGGGTAGTTGTCCTCGGGGGGTAATTGTCCTCGGGGGTAATTGTCCTCGGGGGGTAATTGTCCTCGGGGGTAATTCTCCGGGGGGGGGGGTAATTTTCCGGGGGGTAATTGTCCTTGGGGGGTAGTTGTCCTCGGGGGGTAATTCTCCGGGGGGTAATTTTCCGGGGGGTGATTGCCCAGGGGGTAATTGTCCTGATACGTTTAGAGTCATCGGTCCAATTTCATTCACTTTAGACTGCCGAGCTCTCTGACTCTGGATAATATTGAGGAATTTGTTTCCTAACCTAATCGCGTGACAAGCTCTTTTATTGATTTCATTAATTCATTTCGGCATTTCCATGTTTTTATTCAAAACAAGATGAATTCATTTTAGAGTCCTAGATGAGTAATGTTGCATGCAACCATTTTATAAACGGCAAAGGTGCGAGACATGGATAATGTGGCATAATCGGTGCAGTGGCGCATTGTTAGACAAGGCATTAAATGGGGGCATTAGAGCTATAGGGGAAGGGGGAGGGGTCACAGGTTTTACTAGATGGATGAAATGAGAAAGTACATGGCTATAGTGGACAGGGGGGGGGGTGTTTAGAGGGCCCCCTCGTTTCTTTGCTCTTTTCTCTTTTCGCTTCACAATGGAAGGGGCACATGTTCCCATGCCACCTCCCCATACCGATCTGTCCCCATACCTACACCACTCAAATTAATCTGTGGCTGAACAGGGGCAAAGAATAAACTCGGCAATGATCACATTTTAATTACACAATATACAGCAGCATTTCTTACGGTTACCCGAATACCCTGCCCCCGATCTTCCAACCCAGTGCCCAACCAAAGCCGGGGTTATTTACCTTGGATATAAGAACCACATATTGGGTAGCAGGGACATCGATCCCCTATTGTTTTCGTTCATGCAACTGGCCCTCCCTGTCTCGAGCATCTAATATTTTGTCAGTTAGGCTCAATGAACCAAAGTTAAAGAATTATTGATTGCCGTTCCAATTTGGAAAATGTAGGGTACGGTATAAGAGCCCCGGGGCGTATACTGTAAAGTAATATTTCGCCAGCAGCGTCTTCGAATTGGAGATGTATCATTATAGGAAAACCAGGATGTGATTGTCGCTTTGAATACTGCAGTGCGCATTCATCACGTTATAGCCTAGTCATGGCGTGTCTAGTCACGGTATTGTATTTGAATGGGACTGCATTTGGGGCACCAAATCTACTCGCAAAATTGGCAAAAGAAAAGCAAAGAAAAATCCCTTCAGGTAAGGGCATAAACATATAAAATGATCTTCGATTATTCATCCTTTATTTATTTATTCATTTATTATCTATATTTACTAGATAGCCGACGATTAGGGGGGGGGGGGGTCAAACGCCACACCGTTCTCTTTAGCGACGCCCCTGGGTGAACTGTCCTCGTTGCTGAACACCCGTCAACACATGCAGCACAGTCCTTGCATGCCAAAATAATAATGGAGAGAATACATTAAGAGCTGCAAGCATTACCCAATAAACATCTTGTATACCCTCTTAAGGACAAGACATTAATAACATGAATATGGACATGGTTATCACTGAGGTACCATTGCAGAGTACAATGAGTTTCACAATAGGACAACATGTTTACAGGAGAAGTGTACTTTAGACATCACAGTAATGAGAATGCAGTCGAATTATGCAGAATTATTTACGAAGTTTGCAACACAGTTATCCTGGTTATGACGGCTGTGCAAAAACACATAGAAGAAGCGACTTTAGTAAGCTATCAATTTATTTGTTTGCATGGGTTATATTTCAATAGTTTTGTTGTTCTAGTCGGTTTTTTTTTGTTTCTGTTAATATTTCATGCAGTGCAGCTTACGTAACCCTTGTAGAACGGGACAGAAAAATATCTCGAATATTTTTACATAGCCAGATTTAGCATGTTTATAATGGAGCTATTTTAAAGTAATATTCCACCTTCGGATCTTGTATCAAACACATTAACACTGTAAAATAAAAGATGAATCCAATTTTTTAATCAATAATATCACCATTCCAAATTGTTGCTGGCTAGCATTCTCCTTTTTCCCAGAAATTGATTTTCCTATTTTTTTTCGGTATACAAATTGATGCAGTAACTGTTGGATTATCCACATCTAGTTCATGCATTCAAGAAGAGCTTATAAAAACGTGTCCCAGGACATCGCATGTTTGGTTAAATTATATGTTCTATTTATATTTTCTTTGTTGCGTGGTGTAGCTTGGACGCGAATACATGTCGTCATGTCATATTTGCACAACATATTTCCCGCAGGCATTCTCCGTGATGGATAAGACAGAGACAATTGTATGCTTTTAATCAAGTTAAAAGCACTTTTAGGAGACACGAAGAGATGCCTGGGTGAGAGAAAAGAACGGGGAGAAATTTCAATCTGCCTGTCTGTCTTCTCTCCAATCTCTCTCTCTCTCTCTCTCTCTCTCTCTCTCTCTCGCTCTCTCTCTATCTTTCTCTCTCACTCTCCCTGAAGGACACATAATGCTTGTGAGATCAAAACACATCACTTACATTATTCTTAGTCGGTGAATACATTACACGTTGATACTGCGGAGGAATGCCCTGCAAAGGACTGAAAAGAGAGCTGGGAAAGGGAGAAAGGTTATTTAAAAAAAAGACAGACAGGCAGGCTGGCTATAACAGAGTGATATTATAGATATAGAAGATGAAAGTTAGACAATATGTTAGAAGACATTAAATCCGTAGCCAGTGGTGTGGCGATATTAAAGTAGATAGACAAATAGTTAGATAGATAGAGTGATAGATAGAGAGACATGCAGACAAACAGACATACAGAGAAAGACTTACACAGAGACAGAAAGAGAGAGAGACACACACACACACACAGACAGACAGAAAGAAAGAGAGAGAAAAACAGAACGACAGAGAGAGAGAAAGACAGAAAGACACAAAGAGAGAGAGAGAGGGAGAGAGAGAGAGAGAGAGAGAGAGAAAGGGGGTACTAAAGAGTGGAAGGAAAAATGTACCAAGAAAAAAAGCGAGAAAGTGGGAAACAAATTGGAAATCATTCATGTAGCTCCGAGAGCACCTCATCATGTTCAATGATCTATTTGATCTTATTTTATACATGCGTCAATAACTGTGAAAATTAAGATGCACGTTAAGTCATTCTGCGTGATCCTTTGAAGAGATTTAAAAAGATGATAGGCTTTAAAAACATGGAAGAGAGAGAAGATGACGAGAGGTGAGAAGAAAGATAGCGCAATGGATCTTCGATCGCGGTCTTTTGAGAGGCAAATTGCAGTGCAAACAAGCGTCTATTTAATCAGCCTACGGTCGTCAGAAAACGTCGTTCTTTTCTGGTGAGGACCGGAAGCGGTACACACCACCTGACACACACTCATAGCAGAGGAGTACAAATAGTCAGGGACATGCCTTTAGACTGCTGCCCCTTAACTTTTAAACCGCGAGAGGTCAGCTGCGAAAGGCTTGTACGTCGACACATGCCCCGACGACAACTGCCCTCAGTCACAAAGTCATCTCCTGTACTATAACCAGATACTTACAATTGTAATTTCATCAATGGTTCAAAAATTAATATCTAACCCTAACCACAAACCCTCAACCTAGCCTATAAACCAAATCACAACTATAATCCTAGCCCCATGACGTAATAAATTCCTGAATAGATGTCGCCCGAGTCATTAGATTTAATTGTGTGGTGTACAATTAATTTTGACACAATATTAAGAGAGCGTCAGACTGTCATCTGAAATTTTTCCAAAAATAAAGGGATAAACACCTGACATCAGAACAATTTCTAGCCAAAAGAGTATAATTATTGAGTATTTTACTCAGAAACGCATAAAATGATCTATTTCTTACGTTGTACGGATGACTGAGGGTTTGGTAAAGCTTCTCTCTTTAAACGGAAAAATTATCAAATTTGTGCAATTCGAGAGTTCTTTCTTTTTTGTCAGTGTATATTAGAGCAGAGAACACCTTTAAACAGAATGATCGAATACATTTAGATAAAGCAATCCTCATTTTTAGGGGACCTGATCGAAACCCGATAATGGAAAGTGTTTGCGTTTTTACTTGGAATGATAAATAAAACATATCAATTCAAATCATGAATACAGTTTCAGGGTAAGCTCACAGGAGTCGTGTTGCTAATACAGAGTGAAGGAATGTTGTTAAAGATGAAGTTGAGTTCTGGTCATGCGATTGCATTGTGAAAGAAACGGTGTGGAATTGACCAGAAAAGGTTGATCATCTATAGCATATAAGAATTTGTGTGTATTGCAAGGTTCTGGAATCATCAAAATGATAAGAAATTTGGCCAAGTCTTGGTAAAGTTACAAACACTGTATACAGAAAGATGTACATGGGACTACACGAACACGTGGCGTAAAAATCCTACCCTGGATTGTTACGATGTTACATGACATATTTAGGATATGAAGGCATTTGAAGAGCCATGCTTTTCAGGGAACATGTCTTATCTGATGTTCTTCCACACTTGCATATTAATGATAACGCTCACAAATTATTTTTCACCTCTTCCCAGAACTCAACCTTCTCTTTAAAGCTTATCAGTACTAGTGTAAAGGAGGGATTAGACCGCCCTGCAAGGTCACTGGACAGGTGGTTATCTCATCAACTCAGCTCTCACTACTCCTAAGATCAAGATTACATTAATCTTGATCTTAGGAGACACGAACGAACGAGCTCTGAGTTAACATAAGAAATAGAGGATCATGGGGGACCAATGGTCACCGATTAGGTATTGTTTAATATAGAGAGGGCGCAAGAAGCTACTAGTAGTGCAGCTGGCCTTTAAGCTCCAACGTTCTGATTTGATTACTTCACCGACCTGGATATTTTGTTAACAGTGTCATCCTGAGGTCAGACGGGGTCAGACGGGGTCAGACGCTACCATTTTGAATTTTCCATCTTCCCGTTATCGTGATAAGATATGAACCTAGTAAAAAAGAAAGTTTATTCAAAGAGACCAAGCAAAATGCAAAGTCTGGCTCGGGCAAAACTTGTTCCTCGATTTTGTTTTCCTAAGCTTATTATCCTGGACTTCTACCCTGACCCAAACACTATACCTAACTCTAACCCTAAATCTAAAGCTAACAGAAAACCAAATCGGAACTCAATCTTAGCTCTGCTATCTTTGATGTGATAAAGCTCGGAGCAATTAATGGCGGATCACCCTTGTGGCATCTGTCGGGTTATACCGGGATTTAATGTATTTTTTTAAAACAGAGTTTCATGAAAAAGGGTAATTTCGGCGTGAACCGAGTAGGCCCATAATAACGACTTACTTCGGATCATCAAATCGTCGCCGTCAGGTCGGATCAGGTGGTCGCATTACCCGATCTTTTCTTAAAACATTCCCTTTTGTTCACAAAATGTCGTGTAAAACTCTACGGCAAATCTACGAAAGGTCGCGTGATCTTCCTAAGGGCTTTGGTTAAACCTGGATAAGCTCAGGACAAAGTTTCTTCCATTTCCCGCACCGACGTGACATGAGCGATGACATTGTCCTTGCCATTACATAAAGCGAGTCATACTGTGTTCTGGATGTCCTACTTGTTCGGCTGAAACCCCTGAACATCCATCAACCTGTAAAAGACAACATATTGGCAAAAGGTTGCTTATGGTATTCGTGCAATAACTAAATGTGCAAGCATGTAGGGACCAGTTTGATCTCGATGTGAAACGAGTTAAAAACCACTGTCTGAACACCCGCTGCGATTCATTTGGCTTTATTAAATATCTTTATCCTCATGTTTCATATCGATAATGGCTCGAGAAGAGGCGAGATATGCAATGTTTACCCCCCCCCCTTCTTCTCTCTCTCTCTCTTTCTCTCTCTCTCCATCTGTTTGTCTGAAATTATTTTTGTATCTTAAGTACAATCCCTCTTGTCTCCTTATTTCTATCTCTCACTCTATTGTGTTCATAATTCTCCTCATTCTCTCACTCATATTAAAGTTTCTTTCTCTCTCTCTTTCTGTGTTTCTTTTGCTCGTTCTATCTCTCTCTCTCTCTTTCTTTCTCTGTGTGTCTCTCTCACCCTCTCTAATCTCTCTCTCTTTCTCTTTCCTTCTTTCTCTCTCTCTCTCTCTCTCTCTCTCTCTCTGATGCTCGCCGGGACATGTGATGTTATTGATCATGCAATCCTGAGGGATCGTGCGTCGCTTCGGAAATGGATATCTCTCTCCATCTTTCTCCCACTTCCTCATCCCCTCAGCCATTGTTGAATTTGTAAATATCAGTAATGTGATTGTTTGCCTTTTCTGCAAAGTGGTGATGTTATGAGAATTAAAACATTCAGCTGACAGTAGTTAAGGGGGTTCGGGAGAGAGAGAGAGAGAGAGGGGAGGAGAGAGGGAGGGAGAGAGAGGAGGAGGAGAGAGAGAGAGAGAGAGAGAAGGGGGAGAGGGGAAATTGAGACGGCTTCGTTTAGTATAATGATACAGACGATTGGTGTCTAGAGAGAATGGTGTTGGCGCCAAATTTGCCTTAGAAAGCCCATGAATAGCCCGCATGATTGCCGCGTTGAAGTGTTATTTAAATGAATGTTTGTGACCGCCATCTTACCACAGTAGTGCATGCATCTCATGTTAACACTCCATTTAATACAAAAATCTGACTTCCAAATTATCAACGAATTCCGGTGCATGAGACATTTTCTTTCAATCGTTACATGCTTATGGTCGCCTAATCGGAGGGGGCCTTTATTTGTTAGCAGACTTGTCCAACGGTAATAGCCACAGGGAGTGCTGGGGTCATGTATTTTATATAACAATGGAAACCTTGTTATCACTACATAAAACTGGTCATCATGGATAATATATATGAGCCTTTCAATCGTCAATTTGATTTTAAAGTGCATTTAGTTTTTTACCTCGCCGCTTTGTTCTCTCATTCGTACATGTATATCAGTGAGACCCCGGAAAATCAGGAAACTTGGATCATCCCAACTGAAAAGAAATTTAAAAAATAAGCCGTCACCCCTCAAATAAAACTAATGATCCCATGACACCCCTGCCTACGCCTCACATTATAGTCCCAATGGTACATCACTTATTGATCGAACGCTACTGATAGAACACAATTTACTTTCTTATTAACATCCATACCAGTTTACATATAAGCCTAATGAGATGGGGGTCTAATCTCCCCCCCCCCACCCCCTCCATCAAAATGGTCCCCAATACGCCCCTACAGTCGTAACGCGCTCCATTGTAGTTCTATTGGTACATCATTAATGTATTCAACACAAGTGACAGAACAATAATCTGTTATATCATTCTCAAGGATAAAAAAATGTAAGCGTGATTACTAACGCCCCCTCCCCCACCCCCATAACGAAATTTCCCTATATACAAGCGCTCCACATTCTAGCCCTAATGGTACATCACTTTCTGATTGAACACAATTGACGGAACACGAAGCTGTCCGTATTTACTTTCACACTGTTTAACGGCTCATCCGGCTATTCTGCGGATTAAGTGAGATCCCGGATGGCAATTCCGTACAATTTGTATCCAACACTTCGGGTAAAGTGGATGTGACAGCTTTATCTTAGAATGGGCACGCAGATCTATGTCAATGACGCTCCTGACTCATGAAATTAGATTGGGTATTAAATGACGAGAAAAGGGGTGGCTGGGGCTAGACTATGCCCCCTCTGTATCCCCGTACCGTATCCCCTTCTATTTCTTTTGCCCATCCTCCTCTCTCTCTCTCTCTTTCTCTTTGTCTCTTTCTTTTCCTCTCTCTCCCCTCTCTTTTTCACTGTCTGTCTCACTCCCTTTCTACCACAACAGTCTTGTTTCCAAGGGGGGATATTTTATAATACATTTCTTTTTCTTAGCGCGATTAGTATCTAAAATTGTCATAGTTTATTTAACACTGTATCTCCAACCTTTTTAATCTCTTTATATTGAGAAAATCTTCTGATTTTGTGACTTTTAATACAATAATTAAACCCATGTTTATTCAATTAGTAGGAACATATTTTGTTGCTATAATTATTATTATTTTCTTGTTAGAGACGACGTCTATCGTGTCTGTACAGCATCAATCACCCTCGCTCCCTTCCCATAACTCGCGAAATTACGCATACGCCTCCGGTGTTCCCATTTACGAGAAAACAGAGTATTGATATGCTCATTCCATTACCTCTTTTAAAACCGGATACCAAATCGAAACTGGGTTGGTATCTCTTGAAATTATAGCTAGCTATTGATGAAACAGACGAGGCTTACAGTGGTGTAGAATAACGCATGATCGCAAGCAAATTATCTGTTAAGTGTATAAAAAGGTTTTGGGATTTTGTTCCTTCCACGAAAATGTTTCAGAAGCTGATCACAACCATTAAGATGATCAAAGAAGTGTTCACTTTAAAGGGATAGTCCACCCCAGGATTTTCTTTAGCTGACGATATAGACCTAATAATACCATGAAGAATGATACAAGTCTCATTAAAATCCATGATCACATAACGAAGATATATCGACTTTTTTATCGAAAATCAGCCGCCCCCCAAATGCAAATGCGTTACATGGGCATGAAACGATCGCCAAAAAATAACCGATAGTATCGAAATTGTGACGTATGTTGCGAGCTGCCTTCTTATTTCGCAGACATTCACTTTCGCTTTCACTTTCATTCATGATTCGTCGTGTCAGTGCGATAACAGTGTACCGCGAGCGAAAGTGAATGTCTGCGAAATAAGAAGGCAGCTCGCAACATACGTCACGATCGTTTCATGCCCATGTAACGCATTTGCATTTGGGGGGCGGCTGATTTTCGATAAAAAAGTCGATATATCTTCGTTATGTGATCATGGATTTTAATGAGACTTGTATCATTCTTCATGGTATTATTAGGTCTATATCGTCAGCTAAAAAAAATCCTGGGGTGGACTTTCCCTTTAAACAAACAAGGGAAAACAATGACAGGAAAATAAAAATTGCAAATTCATTCTCAGTATTTCCAAAAGGAGAAAGAGAATGAGTCGATCCATGCGTTGAGCCCCAGCAGGTTTCGATTTCTTCGCTATACAAGAAACCATCATTACCATCATCATTATCATCATCATCATCATCATCATCATCGTCATCATCATCATCATCATCATCATCGTTAACATCATCATCATCATCATCGTCATTATCATCGTCACCATCATCATCATCATCATCATCGTCATTACCATCGTCACCATCATCATCATCATCACCACCATCATCATCATCATTATCACCATCATCATCATCATCATCATCATCATCATCATTATCACCATCATCATCATCATCATCGTCATCATCATCATCATCATCGTCATTATCATCGTCATCATCATTGTTAACATCATCATCATCATCATCATCATCATCACCATCATCCCGTCGTAATCACGATCGTCATCATCATCATCATCATCAATGTCACCATAATGATTAGTCGTGTGCGGATAATACTTTTAAATCGTTCTTTAAAGGCAAGCTTTAATACTTCAGCTAGAAGGGATTAGACCACCCAGCGAGCCAGCGAGGTCACTGTGACAGGTGGCTATCTCATTAACTCAGCTCTCATTTAACATAAGAAAAAGAGGATCATGGGGGACCAACAGGCACCGATTGGGGAAGTTTTCTATATAGAGGGAGCAAGTAGCTACAAGTAGGACAATGGGGCTTTAAAAAAAGCTCCTATGAAAATATTGAGATGATCAAGCCTATAGTAAGTACGTGAATTGGAACATAGGGGTCAACTTAAAACAAAGGTTAATATCTAATTTACAAGGTCTAGTGATCCGTATCCCATTTTGTCGTATCTTTATTGCTTGAAGTCTTTGGAGGACAACGTTTTATACTGCACCAAAGTGACTGTTGTCTCTTCCTCCGAAGTGGGTTAATGCAGCAATGGTCAGTCAAAAATTACATATGACTTTATACATGAATTATATTCTCCAATGTCTTCATCTGCATGTATTTTGATAAAGTATGTACAGTAAGTTACTTGTATAGGCAACTCGATTTTGGCGCTTTATAAATACCTGGTTTGGATTGGATTAGATTCTTACTTACTTTATGAATATGCACAAGTATACCATCCGATCCCCTCCCCCCGCATATTTATTTATCTCGCTCTCTCTCTCTCTCTCTCTCTCTTCTTCTTCTTTTTTTCCTTCTTCTCTGCTTTTGTCATTCCTCTTTCCTCTTGGGTTTTCCTTTCTCCTCCTTACCACCCCCTTCTCTCTCTCTCTCTCTCTCTCTCTCTCTCTCTCTCTCTCTCTCTTCCCTTCTCTTTCTCTCCCATTCTCAAGTTGTATCGCTGAAATATATAAAGGGCTACGAGATCGGCCATGTTGCCTTTCCTCAAGTCATACGCCACTGCCGCCCCAAACCCCCTCCCCCTCCCCCTTAAAAAAGAGGAACGAAAACATAATACAGGATAGGCGGTCGGGATAATATCGGAAATGAATGAAAAACATGAGCTCACGAAGCACCTGCCCAACTAGATCATTCCACAGTCACATCTATTTGTTTGAAA
This sequence comes from Strongylocentrotus droebachiensis, assembly GCA_035222895.1. NCBI lineage: Eukaryota > Metazoa > Echinodermata > Echinoidea > Camarodonta > Strongylocentrotidae > Strongylocentrotus > Strongylocentrotus droebachiensis. Next base: position 40,310 of record JAVYIG010005025.1, read on the forward strand.
TTTCAGAGAAAGGGAAAAGGAAAAGCGAGAGGGTATAACAAAATAAAATGAGAAGGAGAGGATGGGATGGTAGGCAATGCAGCCCTCCCGGTGTTAACAGAGCTCGCTCCCTGACTCCAGGCTTAAAGGCAGTGTCAACTACGAACGGATAATAAGACAAAAAGATGGCCGCCAAAATAATACCTTAACCGCCAGCAACAATGAATCAGATCTCCAATTAGTTTATATTGATACACAGTGTTGAGAAAGCAATAACGTTTGCATTCAGTGATGATTGCAGATCGCTTTATAAACAGGCTCATATCAAAATGTTATTGTAAACTGTAATAAAGGTCTTACTAAATGGACGTGAGTTGCCGTCAAATGAAAGAAAACCATATACATTGCAAGCTGAATAGTATCAACCTATGATTTAGGGTTTTAGATGCAAAATCTGACCCAGAAGAAACATAAAGGAGAAATTAAACAGTAAAATACTCTTCTAAATAATAAAACTGGTAGATAACTTCGGCCATTTTAATTTAAATACCAAGCATGCATCTGTCAAATGAAACAAAACGATCCAAGAAAATCAAGATACATTATAAAGGCCAAGCACAATTATGGTAACACGCGGTCGGTAATGAGGGAATAATTATGTAATCATTCCTTGAATATTTCCGCAGCCATTGGCCGCAGGGTAAATGTAAATGTACGAAGCTCTGAAGGACATTATTTCCTTTATGACGTCATCCAGACACTATTGAAGGGTAACCTCAATCACCGAGAGGGGGCAGTACACGTAGACAAGACAGTTTTAAATATAACTGCACTAGGAAGAATTTTAAGAACGGCAAAAGGATGAGAGATGTAAAAGATGAGTATAAGAAGGAGATGAATACATTAGTTACATGGATGGATAAGATAGCTAGTTAGATATTTTAGAAAGATAGATTTAAAAAAAAGGAAGATAAATAGATTAGGTAGATAGATAGATAGATAGATAGATAATAGAAGATAATTGTTTCCCCTATACTCGTGTCAACGACGACTTTTGTGTTAGTGCTTTTAGTCTATTTCGGTTTGATAGGTAGATGGATGGATGAATAATTGATGGATAGCTAGATAGATTGATCGAGGGGAAATACAAAACACATAGTTGTGCATGTTAAGCGACACATATAAAGAGGGAGAGAGCAAGAAAGGGGAAAGAACGGGGGTGAAATAGAGAGAGGGGATAGCTAGAGAAAGAGAGAGAGAGAGAGAGAGAGAGAGAGAGAGAGAGAGAGAGAGGCAGACAAATGTGGAAAAGAAAGCTAGATAGAGAGAGAGATAGATAGATAAAGAGGGAGAGAGAGAGAAGGAGGAGCACAGAGAGAGAGAAAAAAAGAGAGAGAGAGAGAGGGAGAGAGAGAGAGAGAAAGATGAAGAGAGAGAGAGAGAGGGAGATAGAGAGAGAGAAAGAGAGAGAGAGAGAGAGAGAGACAGACAGACAGACAGAGAAAAGACCGACGATGAGAAGAGAAAGAGGGACACCAGACCGGACAATTATATTCCGCTAAGAAGACAAATGGTGTAAATTATAGCCTCTTTTAAAGGTTAATTTTGAATTATTCATCTGGGAGGTTAACACCCATGACATGCCCGGTTTTGACAGTGAATAGTGAATATATGGACTGGCCACATCATGAATAACAGAGGGTGTCTCGCTTAAAACCATCCATGAGCAAGAAACTCATCGTTTCGAGGGAAATGGGGCAGATTTTTAGACTTTGCCGTTAATCGCAAAGTGAAGGGGGTCCTTGCAAATTCATATTAAAAAGAAGATTGATATGGGGCATGGGGCAGTTAACATTCTAATATTCTGCAATTTGTGTCATCTTTCAGTGACATCTTTTGTTTTCTTTTTTTCCTTTTGGAGGGGAGGGAGTCAAACCGCTACACATCCATTGTTCCTGTTGTAATCTTACGTAGATGTGAAGTAAGCCCCCTCTCCTCTCCCCCTCCCCGCCACGCCGTAACGCTAGTGACGTATTCCACTTAATTATCTATCTACGCCTTGATAGTGGAAAACAAGCATTGAACAAGGGGATAATTAACCAAGATTTCAAATTATCATCTTTGTAAACCCTTGCAATGACCAAGTAGTATTTTAGAGGTTCAATGTTGTACCTAATATACCTAAAGTTTCTACTATCCCATACGAAAGTGATTTTTTTTTTCTTCTGAATAAATATTTACTCTTATCATTTTTTGAGATACAAATATAATGGCAACAGAGGTCAGAACTGAAATGTTGGGGGGGGGCAAATATTTTAACATTTCATTCGTTCCGTTCATTATTGCACCCCTCAGTTTCCTGTTATGAGGTCACTTTACGGGTTTAGGGTTCAAACTTTTGCTGTTGTATTACTTCCATCCATGACCTCAGCGTAAGGTTGGAAACACCCACTTCCGCTACATGTTACGTTTTGCTACAGGCTTTATTCCAGCAAAGACAAAAAGAGTATGGTTAGGATTAAGGTTAGAGTAATGGAAAGTGTTAGCATGGTTAAGGTTGCAAATGGGCTTGAGGTTTGGTTGGATTTAGTTTTAGGGCTAGGATTAGAGGGGGAGTGTTTGAAATGTTAGAAACTGCATGGGCGCGGAGTAGTAGTCGCCGGAGCGGGTATCGTAGAGCCACTTTCCGACCTCCAAGGTTCTATCGGGGGGGGGGGACTTTCATTAACGAAGCAATCTACCCCACATTTCGATCTTCACTCCCTAGAATTGGATAGGTGCTTGACCCAGTCGAGTGCGTTCTGTGCATCGAATATCGGTGTTGCCTGCAGGCCATCTCGTCACATTATATCTCATTTTCATGCCTCGTTTGTTGTCAATGGATTGGGAAACACTCCCTGACTCCGCTCTTCAACCTCCCATGTAGTTTTGATTGACCTGGTGTTATTGAACGGCGAGACCCTGTGCCCTCAAATGGTCTAGATGATGATGAGGAGGAGGAGGAGGAGGGGGAGAGGGAGGGATGGATCGAACTAGTTTAACAAGGAGGACAGATTCGGTCAGACCAGTATTGCCGTCTACCAACCGCACGGTGACAGTTTATTTATATCATGTTTTGTATTGGATTGTATTTATTAAACTTCATTGATGTACATCAATATTCTGTTTATAAACATAATTATAATTACTTTACAATGTAATGTAACAATCAATATTCTGTTTGGGAACATATACATCATATAAGTCAATTTACAATGTAATGTAACATATCAATATTCTGTAAACATATATACCGTATAAATCAATTGACAATGCAGTGTTTATAGCAAAACAGCAAAACAGCCTATACATAAAAGGAACCCAGCATTTTGTACAAGAAAGATTTCCACCCCATCCCCTCCCTCCTTCTCATCGTATGCATCCCCCTCCTCCCCTCCCCCACCTCTCTCTCTCTCTCTCTCTCTCTCTCTCTATCTATCTCTTCTTCTCCTCCCCTTCTCCTCCCCCTTCTCCTCCTCCTACTATTCATCTCACCTCCCCTCAGGCTCGCATCCCTGAAGCGAAGTTCATCAACTCCCATATTACCCTAAAGATAATTGACTGTGTAGAAGATCGTCCACCCCCCCCCCCACCCCCTCCACGAAAATACAGTGTGCTACCATGGACCTACGTCATGTATGAAGTTATATTTGAATTGCGCAATATGTCATAGTAGTGTTCAACAAATTCCAAAGGGTGATTGTGACGTAATAATGATATTGAAATTACCTTAGGCATGTTAGGTTGAATTCGAAAGTCTTTGCAATCGTCTCTGAGTTCAACATGGAAGGGTCTGGAGAAAGACAACCTCCGTGCCTTTGCCCTATACACAATAAACAAACTTTCAGAGTTCGTTAGGGTTGATATTTACGTCTCTTGAATTGGTAATAGGTACGTTGCTAACTTATGATTATTGATAACTGTTGATCATTGTATCTGCAACACCATACTATCCATACACAAAAGAACGAGGGCAATTTTAGTACTTTTGGCGTGTTTTTGTATTATACATTATGTTCGGGATTGCGTTATATTAATGTCTATTTCAATGTAATGTTCTCGCATTTGAAAAGGTGACAAACAATCCCATTGACTTGCCATAAGATGCCTTTTACAAGTCTTTCCGGTCGTTTTCTGCTTAGATTCACATGATTTAACGAAGGTACTGCGAGCATAGCTGACAAAAGTATTCCGTTCAAGTGCTATTCAAACAACGACCTGTTTATGCCTTGATGCCTGGGAGAGGAGAATTTAAAAATAGAATTTCGCAGGTGCTTGGTATAGTTTTCTATATCCACCCTCCCCCCCCCTCCCTTCCTCCCTCCCTCTCCTTCTATCTGTCTGTGTATTTCTCTCAACCCACCCCTGTCTCTCCCCCCCCTCTCTCTCTCTCTCTCTCTCTCTCTCTCTCTCTCTCTCTCTCTCTTATGCTTCTCTTTTTTTGTTCAGCTGTTCTTTAATCTCAGTGGTATGCTGATAATGTCTTCTCTAAAAATGTTAACAACACCGTCTTACTTCAGCTATTTTGTACCCTAATAATGATAATACGTAAAATACTTTCAGAACTCAAACCTAGGGTGATTTCAACATCATTTTGGGTCACCATCTGAAATATCCAAATTTTTCAATGACGTATTACGTAATTTGAACATGATTTTTTTATTTTTTACTTCTGGGATCTAGATGCATGAGGGCATTGAAATTGCCCTTTCGATTTCCCGATCGTCTTGCGATTGTGTTACCTGCTGAAACTTAATTTCTTTTAAGGTTTTGTTTTCAAATTATCTTTTCATGCAGGTCCACCTGTCACCGTAAGATCTGATATCTTTGTGCTGAGCATCGGGCCTGTGATTGAAATTAATATGGTAAGTTAAATGAAACAAACCATAGCTATATAGGAGGGAATACGTGTAGTTACGTTACCGGAAGTGATGCTTGTTCAGAGGTCAAAGGCGCGAAGCGCCGAAACAGTTCCTTCCCATAGAGATTGTAAGTGGGATTTAGACACTGAAGGAGCCCCAGAAAATTGAATTAATTTTCTCTGAAAAAAATGATTAACTCATGTCGAGAAATTCGATCAATCCCCCACCCCTCCCCCCCCCCCCCACAGCAATTTTTTTTTCTTCGATACAAATTTTCAGAGATCGATTTAAAAAGTATTCAGACTTTTTCATTCGAAATGTTACAGTCACCTAACTTGAAACTTTATGATCGCAGTCCTATGTATACAGAGTGAAATAAACATGAAACGTGATCCTTAACCTATGAATTTTCTTTTAAGCACTGTGAAAACAAAGTGGCAATACTCATTTCAAGAAAAATCAATGTGACACAAATATTATAATAAGAAAACACACTTCATTTCACAACAAACTTTTCCCCATTTCCGAACGAATATTTCTAGTTCTTATCTACAGTATTTTATCATCTTTATATTTATATGAAATTATTCCGATGTTACGGGCTCTTTCTACGACGAAGCTCATCCTATCGCAAACCTTTTGCCAAACAATCAAATAAGCATTTAGATTGGATTTTTCTATCAGGAACAAATAGAACATGACCGACTTCCACTGCCAACATTGCAGCCTCGTCCGAGGCGCATCACTTATTTGTTCTTGTCTAGATATTGTACGCGATATTCTCCCTCCATTTTCTCTGGAACAAGGACAAATTTTTTGTGAACTTAAAACCCGCCCTTTTCCAAAGCAAACTTTAATAATAAAGTGACGATCTACGGAATCAAACAATAATGTTGCTATCAGAAATTGCATCAAGTTGGCGAGATATGGCGAGTGAAATGTTTCCAAAACTCACTTTCGCTATGCTTGATGAAGATTGAGAAACACATGGCAAGTGTGTTAATTTGTCTCTGATCGCATTGAAAATTCTGAAGCTGGGCTGGGCTACGTACTCCCAAAATAGCAAACGCATAGCCAATTTTGTAAAGTTTTATGCTTACACCTTCGCGTTAAAGGTACTATGTCCCATTTGCATGCCAAACAAATGAAAAAGTTAAATTCCAACTGCATTTGAAAGATAAAACTAATTTAGAACTTTCCTAAAAAAGGTGGGGCTTGAAATTGTCTTCAAGTGGGAAAATAACGACTATTAGTTGTCAAATCGACTTTAGGGCTATAGAGCCCAAAAGTAATAGTCTTGATTTTCAGACAAGTACCGAATGGTCATACGTTTTATGCTGCGCAAAGATTCAATCAGTTTAATATTGGCCATCACAAGAAGTGGGTTATTGATGTAGACAAATGCTCATGTACCCTTTACAACTCTTTTCATGTATGTTATTACCAAAGAAGAATAAAAGCCAGTCAGTCACTCAATAGTGTCTGACAGTGAAGTCTAGCAAGTAAACGGGTTTCCTTGCATAATTTGAATATGAGGACACTGCTAACGTTTAAATTTCACAGATAGGACATACATGACATATTCATAATTCTTGCAAAGTTCTACAGAATTTGAGGTTGGCTGCAAAAGGGACATAGTACCTTTAAGACGCAATCGCTCGTTCCGATAAACATCGGCCATTGTCTCGAATTTAATTGAGACTATCACATGACCTATATTCTACGGATATAAAATGATATAAATTTTCCTTGTCATGTTTCATTCATAGAGGTCAGATAAACCCGTTCTCTTTCTGTCGTGAGCGCAGACAGAGAGGCGGGTTTAAATAGGCCACACTTCCCCCTCCCCCTCCAAAAAGTCATCTATCCCTACCTCCTCCCTACCCCCTCCACATCACCTTACTGGAAGACGGAGGGCAAATAATAGCAAAGAGGTCGATTGTAGACTAGATACATTGTTTTAAAGCTAAAGTAATATCAGTCTTGAGAGGGAGCTATACAACATAAAGAGTTTATAATTTACAATTTCAAGACTTTAGACTCGAATTCAACCGCGACAACGATAATTGAATATTGTAAAATCGCAAATGCTTCCAATATGTCAATTTGAACTAAATTCATGACCCCATACCAAAACCTTGTATCAACTTTAAAATGTAATAAATATTAATAGCATGGTTTTACGAAGGTTCCCCGAATTCAACGATTCCAATGAATATCATAAATGAAATATTAGTGATTTCAAAATATTTCTTTTCTGTTCTCTACGTTTATCGAAAATGAATCTTTAACGCATGACGCATACACCTTTGTGTAAAGTAACCTGCAGTATAGATGACCACATCAAACCTGCAGTATAATTTGTTATTCTTCTTGCAAATGGAACTAACACGGATCTGGTTGCTAGTAGTGGGGTACAAGCACATAATGAGAACTGCTAAAGGTGTCTGAACATACCAGTGGGGCCCCATTCATGTCACTGTTTCTGTATATACATTTTTAAAGGCTTTAAACATAAACATTGAACATTAAGCATTTAGCTGACGGATGAATGCGTCTTTGACAGTTGCTGTCTTTGAGTGACGTCAAATACATTGACTGAATCGGAATGCAGGATGAACAGTGTGATCATTGCGTTTAAACATTGACGCAAGCGCTAATTGCCTTCATAGACTCGATTTAATAGCGCAGGTAATGACGCAATCGACCTGATGCCCCGTCTGCAATGGGTGTAGAATGACACTTTTGAAATGGCGCTGTATCTGTGTCATGTAGCTACATGTATGTTTGAATCAGTTATCATTTAGATTTCAAACTATTGACATGACCTTATCCAACCTTTCTCATCATTCCAGGAATTCCATATCAACATGTTCTTACGTCAGAAGTGGAAAATGACCCGATATTAATATGTAATGTCTCGACCGTTGGAATGAATCGTCAATCTTTCAATCAGTTGTCATTTTTGTTTGTTAATACCTCTTTCTCTCTCTCTCTCTCTCTCTCTCTCTCTTTTTCTCTCTCTCGTTTTCAGGAGTTTCAGGTCGATATGTTCTTCCGTCAGAGGTGGAATGACCCCAGGTTAAAGTTCAATGTCACGACCTTTGACGAGCTGCGTCTGAACACGGTCATGCTGGAGACGATCTGGTATCCAGACACGTACTTCTATAACGGCAAGGAGGCCATCAAGCACAGCGTGACCACGCCCAATAGGATGTTCAGAATATCACCAGAGGGGAATATATTATACACATCTAGGTGAGATTATGTAACTGCTTATTTCTCTTTGCGCCTTTTGTATCCATTTGCGCGCTTGAACTTTTTATAAGGAATCTGGCGTCAATGGTAGGTAACATGTTTAAGTTACATGTACAGTACATGAATATCACAGATCTAATGTGCGGAATATATGGGAAAGGAGGAAATAAATAATACATCTTATTAAAAAAGAAGAAGATAAGAATAGCATTCGTGAAGGTGCACGGTGAATGAAGAAGATGAGAAGTAAAACAAAATAATGGTTCAATCTAAGCTCCAAATAACGACACAACGAATAGACATAGAGCCGAGCGACGGCTGGTTGACGGCTGTTGCATTGTATGTTTACGTCACACTTTGATATTTACATTGTGACGTCATATTTCAGATCTTATGACGAATTAAAAATGACTCCATCATGTTTTCGTCCTTCACAGGCTGACGGTGGTGGCGGCATGCATGATGGACCTACGGAAATACCCGATGGACACTCAAGTTTGCCCACTTTCTTTTGGAAGCAGTGAGTATGATGAGGGTTGGGACGAAAAGAAAGGGAAAAAAAGAGAGAGGGGCGTGCTTTAACCCATTGTGGTCGTCGTTTTCTTCCCTCTGTCAAAAGTGATGATACATAAAAGTATGAATTCTATTTAGATTTATCGCGGCAGCCTGGTTTCTAATACCAATAGTAAACACCAATTTAACAACGGACAAGTTGTACCCAAAGAATGAAAACCTATTCATAGCGAACCATATCCATTGTAGAAACAATATCTATATCTTTATCTTAAATGTCTTTTAGTTTTATTATCAGTCTAATATTACGTTCAAATAATATGATTTTAAAATATAATTGCTCTAGCCTTGCAAGTTAAATAGATTTCATAGTTTTATCGATCATTAAGAGAGGATTGTAGAGAATGGGGAAAAATAATGCAACAAAGATGATAACAGAAAATAAAAGGAGCATTAGGACGAAATGCAGAGAAAGAGAGAGAGAGAGAGAGAGAGAGAGAGAGAGAATGAACAAAGATTAAATACTCTTCTGTGTAAGAACAAGAAGTATATATTGGATTACGCTGGCTCCTAGAGCAGTATGGTTTATTATTGAAGATGATGGCTCTTGATGAAAAAGGATTGTGATGTAGATGGTGGCTCAATTGAACGGATACAATAAGGTAAGAGTGTATTGCAGCTATCATGGAGAGGGGAATATTAAAGGAGGGAGTGAAATGGGGTGGGAGGAAGAGAGAGAGAGAGAGAGAGAGGGAGGGAGAGGAGGGGCTAGGTATGGGAGAGGGGAGAGGGGAATTTTTTTTTTTTTTTGGGGGGGGGGGGGAGAGGAACCTAAAAGATACGGAGGTAGACAGCAACCAAGACAGGGGGGGGGGTAGAGATTCGAGATAAATTGATACAAAAAGAATGATGATAGAAATGTAGGTATAGTTGTATATAATATAATTTAATGTGAATGTAGGAACGGGGGTGGGGTGTAGAACCAAAACCAGTCAAGAGAAAAAGGACATAGAAAAGAAAGGGGGATAACAAGAGAGAGAGAGGGGGGGGGGGGTGGAGTGAACAGGTGTGAAAGAAAGATTGTGAGAGGGGGGAATAATAGTGGGGAAAACAGAGAGGGGAAGACAAACAGTGGGAAAGAGGGAGGGAAAAAGAGAGAAAGAGGGGATAGTAGAGGGAAAGGGGAGGGAGAATGTGGGGAAGAAGGGGATGGGGGACGGGGCGGCAAAGGTAGAGACAGACAACATACCGAGAAATAGACAGAGATACAGAGGAGGGGTGGGACTCCAAAATCCTGAATATTGCATGGGATGGAGTCGAACAGAATATAAAAGTGCAAATGACTTCTAAAAGGTTTCCTCCAAAAGCCTTATTTATTTGGCGTGGCTATCGCACTCCACCGACAATGCAATGATTCCCATCACGTCCATGTCTATGTCTATGTCTGTGTCTGCTGAGTATTTACCTTCGAGATAATTGTGGAACTTTTCTCCCTTCTTCTTTTCTTCTTGTGTTGTTGCCTTTCTCCTCTTATTTTTTTAACAACAAATATAAACATTACATCATAAATTCATCCCCCTTTTCTATGTCTTCTCTTTTGATAATATAGATTCAAAAATATGTATCTTTCCGAGACGTGATCTGATCTTTTATATTGATGTATTTAAACGAAAAATAAGATGCCATGTACATAACACCTTTGCAATCATTCATACATGTACCTAAGAAATACTTCAAAACGTAATTTAGTCATCTTATTAATCACATATGAATTAGTCAGCACAATATATTATACGTTTTTCGATTACTACTTCAACATCGTTTAGATGTTATATCGCATCACTTTTTTTAAAGACGTAAGAAAGGCTTAATAACGAGTAGGAGTAAGAGAGGGTGTAACTGTTGAAAGCAAATGACAACAAGAAAGTGCACATGTTCAAATAAAACGCTCAAAATCGTCTGTCACGTGCTTTGCCGTTGCTGAAAGAGGTGAAGTGCAAATGCATTATCGTACAAATTAAGTGAAACCCAAGTCATCGGAGAAAGGCCAAGACTCTGGACTCGGGGGGGGGGGGGCATCATTCCCTTCTCATTCCATATCATCCCCTCTTTCTATTTTCCTCTCTTCAGCGTTCCTTAAAAATCAATCAACATGTCATTTCGATTGATTTCCGATAAAAGCCTCTCCCTTTTCTATCAACAAGGGGGCATCAAAAGACGGGAAAAATCCCGCTGATTGTTTTCTTGATGTTTCCCCCAAGCCTGCAGGGAGCAGCTTGATAATTTTTCGATTTCATTCCTCCCCATTTTTGTTTGTTTTCGTGATTCTCTATAAAGCTCCAGGGTATACACACTGTCTCCGAGAAGCATGTTATTCACAATGCCATTGGGTATCGTCGAGTTTATTGCATTGCGATAGACGGTATATAATATTACACCCCCTCCTCGTTCCGACCCTTAGAAAAACGTTCATAAAATCAATATCCTCTCTTATTTTGTATGTTCACCTCCCGAGAGAGAGCAAGACTGAAAACGTCTCTTTCTTTACTCGATAATTTCCTCTTGGAACATATTTGATTTTTTTCCCCTTTTATATCAAAGATTGAATCGTTGAAAATATGTTTCTTTTTATTATTGTCCTTTTTACAATTAAGTTTAAATAAATTGGCCTGAACATATCTATATTGTTGTTTTTTTACCTTACTTTTTTAAAATCAGTGTCATTTCAATGTGTATTCCTACACGAAAGGCTATATGTTCTATGATAACTCTTTTCTCTTTCTCTCTTTGAGAAAGATATACTTGGGAAGGGATGACAAACGAAGTAACCAGTAACGAGTGAGTCCTATCCGAGGGACAGGGTTTGTTGACAGTAATGCTCACAAATTCTTTTCTCTCTTCTTTAGATAGGCTAGCTATTCTGAGGGGCATAATGATCTACTGTATCAAGCAACAAGTATAAATCTGCATATTGTATGGCATTAAGTCATATCCGAGGAATTCTGTAATTGACCATGACTTTTGAATAAACTTGCTCATTTTCTTCTTCTCTCTCTCTCTCTCTCTCTCTCTCTCCTCTCTCGCTCATTCTCTCTCTCTGTCTCTCTCTCTCTCTCGTTCTTGCTGTCTCCCTCTCTCTCTCTCTCTCTCTTTCTCTCCACCCCTTCTTCTCGATCCCCCTCTCTCCCTTCTCTCTCTCTCTCTGCCTCTCTGTCTCTCTTTCAGATAGCTACTCGGAGGAGGATGTGATCTACGCGTGGAAATACCCCTTCCCCAATGAATCGTCGGCCATTGACGCTGCAGATGAGCTTATGTTGAACCAGTTCAATCTCTTAAGCTGGAAGGGAAGGAGTCACGTCAAAGTATCCAATAGAATCGGTAAGAAATATTTCGTTTTGTTTTCTTTCTGTACGACGCCAAACAAAATGACAATGTTTGACGTGGATAAATGATGTGAAATGTGAAATAACTGAACTGAACTGCTAAAACTGAAACTGATTTAGTGCCTATATAATTGATGTGCATTGATCCTGTCTCTGTCCTTCTATCCTTACCATGATCCCGCCCTCTTTGGAAACACATAAACAGCCCAATGAACCTTCATAGTTTGTGGCGAATTATTAGAAGATACTGTTATAATGGCTACTAGTAATCCAACCCCTACACGGATATTGTGGTGCCTCATTTTATGGGATTTTCTTTATACCTGCTTCATGAAGCCTATATATAAGAGAAATTGATCACAGAACGACCCGTCTCGCGGCATAGTGTGAGATCAAATTTTGAGGGACTCCAGTGCCTGCTGTCGGAAGGGGGGGGGGGCAATTTCAAGGCTGAAATGCAAAAATAAATATCGTGAGAGGGAGGGTGTCGAAGGGGGCGTGTTATGTTCTTCTTAACTTGCACTACCCTCTCCATATCTGATTCAGACTCTTATTCCTTTCCCCCATACAATGGCGGGGTGGCATGATCCACAGCCCCCATAATTATGGCTACCCCACTGGACGCATATTGCTCCGGTTGTCTCATTTTCGCTCGCTGGACGTTTATAGCAGACGACAATCGGCGGATTAGACGATACTTGGTAGTGAATTTGTATGTGAGATTGCTTTGCTAAATATATATATATTTTCTATATCTTTAAACTATCATTGGTATCTGATAATTAAACAGTTATTAAAATAAACCTACCGAACTACATAATATAATGAAATACTTGACTTAAAGTAGGGGAGTTTGGTGTGGTGCACGGGGTGGTGCAAAATTGCACCCCTCTGTAAATAATCGAATAGTCCATGGCGATCATGAATATTCATGTTTTTGCTTACCTCGGCAAAATGTTTGCTTATCTTCAATGGAAAAATTACGGTAGGGGGTTGGATGAAATGGACATAATGAACCGATCAGAACTGATCTATTATAATTCATGCTTCTTATCCTTCGTGTGCTTGACCTAAAACCTTACAATCACTTGGCAAACTGAGTCCAAAGTTCAACTTGTTTCACATGTATTATGTAGGCAATGGCGAGCTTGCAACCTATTTTGATCAAATTTTGATCAAATGAGACTAAACGGAGCTATATGTATCCAGGTTCCTCATCGCCTTCTCTCTTTGAAGTGCTCTATAATTCTCTAATGTCATTCATCTGGTTGTGAAATGAAATACTATCAATTTCCCATCCCCAGGTAACCGGACCGTGCTGACCGTGGATTTCACTTTAGAGCGCCATATTGGATTCTTCCTCATCCAGACGTATTTCCCGTGCGTCATGATCGTTGCGCTGTCCTGGGTCTCCTTCTGGCTCAACCGAGAGGCCACGCCCGCAAGAGTAGCCCTCGGTAGGTGTAGTGGTTTAAACCCAAACTGCCATCAGAAACTGAGGCGTTCTCATGAGTTCATAAAATGAGAAGGGAGAGGCTGCTGAAGACCCAAGTTCAATTTTGGAGAAAATTAGCACAAAAAAGTGGAAACTTTTTTTTGGTGCTTTTCAAGAAATTTTGGGATTCGTGGCCCCTTTTTTTATTTATTTTGTATTACAAAATCATAGATACTTAAAGGGATTGGGTATCTTTGTCTCAGATTCTTAAACGAAGTTCTGGATTTAGCTCATGCTGCAATGATAATTATAAACCTCTAGGTCAGTCAGGAACCTCATGACTTTTACAAGCCGATCGCCTGTCTGATTATCAAGATATTTATGATTGGAAATCGAAATTTCGTTTTTCGTTTTCCTAACGGTTTTTATAGCGCTACAGTCTAATGGGGACAGTGAGTATGGTTAAAACCGGTCACTCAAAGATATTTACTTTTTGAGGCACTTCATGATCATTTTGAAGCGCAATTTGTTTAGGGCTTCAATATTACACCATCTCACAGACACTGATAACACGTAGGGCCATGAATCTCAGATATAACACCGTAAACGATTTCCATTTGTTACAACAAAGTACAAAGTAGTTCTGCAGATGTAGGGCGGTCATGACAAATAATCAATCTAAGAAGGGGTACCACGCTTTTTATCAAACGTGTCGCTAATATCTTCGTAGAAACCTGTTTAAAATCAGTTTTGTTCTTTCTCTATGAATGTCTCTATAGATTGTGCCCAAACTCCGCAAGCTCTTTTTATTGACAGTTTCAAAAATCCCCTACCACTGATTCGTCGCCATTTTAGCCTCGCACCCTGCACCTTTTTCTTTTGTACGTTTTTAATGGAATTACATACACCTCCCAGCCACAGACCATGGTCGGGATAAAGAAGTCATCTTTCCTGCAACCCCCGTAAACCAAATAAAAGGAATCTGTTTTTTCAAGCGCTTCTCTGACGGTGTAATCGGAAGTTTAATCAATGATCTTCCCTTCGGCAACCCTTGCCACAACTGTTTTGACTTCCAGTGTCGCTACTTGTTCCAAGTGGATCGCAAATAAGTGATACGCGGCGAATCAAATGGTTCGCGGCAAAGTTAATAAGAATTGATTCTAGAAGCGCAGTTATAGATTTTCCTCTTGTCATCGAGTGTCCATGGGGTTTCCTGGAGGGGCGGTTTCGGGGAACGCAAAGAAGAAGAAAAAATGTCTTGATTAGAATTGATTTTTATTTTGTAGCAAAAGAAAGATGCGATACTCCCGAGAAAAATAAAGAAAGAACAGCTTTAAATAAGTATTACCTTTTATAGTATTGAGCTAAAGTAACCTATCGGTTTTTGTTCTAAAATAATATTTATCAAAGATAGAATGATATTTCAGGTGTCCTAGTGTTTGTTTTTGTTTTTTTATATTTAGTTTTCTAAATGCATAGCCTAGTTTGAAAAGTAATGTTCAGAGGCTAAAAAATGAGAGAGGATGAGCACGAAGCAAACCAAAAATACAATAGTCTTATCAAATTGTGAATCGAAAGATTAAAAAGAAAAAGAAAAACCTAAAATCTCAAAGTTAAAAAATACACAAAAATTTCTTTTGATAGAACGTTAAACTTGTTTATGTTCTTGCATCACCCGTCTTCGGTACACTGAGAGACACCGGGCTTCATTTTCCCCAATGAAATCACAGTTTTATTGCTCTCGTTTGGGTAAACAAAAAATGGCTTGGGTGTAGAAAATTGTGTGTCCTAAAGAATTCCAAGACGGACATTTAACCATCTAGAAAAATTTCGTCTTATGAAGATAGAAAACATATAATTTATACAATTATAGAATTCGAAAAAGAATTGTCCAGGCAGCAGTCCCAGTGAAGAATTGTCTTATTTTTATGCATTTAACATGTTTAAGAGAGCATTTAGGGTCGATGTTTTTTTAATCCGAATTGATAATCCTAATCCTTTGCCACTTTGGGGGGCAAGTGGCTATTTTAAATGCAGGAGTCCACATTTTCTTCACCATAACTTGTATCTGTTTATTTAACTCTTTGAAAAATATCTGAGCCTTGTTATTATCTTCACGTATGGAATTGAATAAAATTTGTATTCCTCTACGCCAATTCGTGGGAAAGTTATTGACTAATTGGGGCGAATTGGGGGGGGGGGCGGGGGTTATGACGTCATAACTAATAGAAATAAACAGCAATGCTGATCTTCTTTTAAAACCATTTATTGTGTATGTATGTTTTCTCTCGATTGGCCGACCGCAGAGAAACACAATGAGGTGAACCATTCTTAAAATATTTCCCCGTAATACAAATTAACGCCTCCTCCAAACAAAATGAGATAACTAAAGTGAATCGAGTAGATACGGATAAATGAAATGGGTAGCGTACTTAATTTATCACTCGACTGGAGCGGGGGAGGAGGGGAAGTGGTCGGGTGTATGGATATTTCTTTTCCACCTTGGGCAACGTAGGCGCCCCGGTTGTTCAAGTTCAAGTTCAAGTTCATTTATTCAAGGAGACGAGGCTGTATCACGTTTATACAACGTAGTATCCAGTACTGCAGAGATAAAAAGCGAACAAGAGAGTTCTTGACTATTTGTAGCCCCCTCCCGCAAACCCCAATTTTTCCGGTAAAGAAATATGACATTTTACAGCGATGTACATGTATAACGAAGGACCTATTCAAACGCATCGTTGCGAAACGCATTTTCGGTTGATTGGTAATCAAAATGTTGGACTTTCAATGAATCGATAAGTCACGCAGCTAGAAAGATGCAAACGATATCTGCCTTTGAGTCTAATATCGGCAATGTTTTGGCGCCAAAAAGTTCCCGGGTTAATAGTTTTGCTAAAATAACAGAACAAGGCCAATGGTGCACTTTAATATGAAATCAACTAATTCCATTCATTCTGTCCATCTTTAACCCCAAGGTACGATGACGACCCTCACGATCACCACCCTAGGGTGGAGTGCCCGAGCAGTGCTTCCCAAGGTAGGCTACCCGAAGGCCATCGACTGGTTCATCATGCTCTGCTTCGCATTCGTCCTCGGCGCCGTCATCGAGTTCGCCACTGTGAATTACTTCACGAAGAGGAGGACGGGCATGCTACCCGGGATGGCCGATGACGAGGATGACGACATCGCCCAGGCTGAGGTAAATGATGACGGTGTTTGCCCATGTTGTATTTCATTCAGGACAAAACGTGCTTTACATCATAGAATTCTTTGAATAGCTTCGTCGTCTACATTAAAGTGTCACATAGATGTAGCGAAGTCTGAAATGTTGATGAATATGATGAAGGTTTCTGGTTATTCAATTTTGTTTTGTCAGCTCATACTGATTTCAAGTGATAGGACATTAACTTTTTGTACGACACACATATAAGGAAAGACTTTGAGATTCGGGTCGGGGAAACCTCAAGTCGATTTACGGTCATTCCGACCAGGTTTCCATTTACTATAGGACAAGATGCATACTAGTATATAGATAGCATGCCTTGTCTAAAGACACATAGTAACGTAAGTACTGGCCAAGATGTGAATCCCAACCTGTAGATTGAGATTGAAAAAGGAGGTGGCATGTACATGTATACATTTCTGTAATAAGTACGGACTTGATATAGCACCAGGCTAACAAGTTAATATACTTCTTTTTAATGACAAATTCACTAGCGCCATACTCTTTACAACTGATTTTTGCCGTTTTCCACCCTATAGGTGGAAAAGGTCGAAGCCTCGTTGATGCGAAGAAAGAAGAAACGCTTTTCGCTCATCCGGGGATTCACGAGATACCAAGGAAAGTCTGTATCTCGGACGCCTTCGGACGAAGAGCGGAGATTTTCGGATCACAACAACAGCCTGTGTTCGGATATACTCAACTGCATCACGGGAAATGCAGAGTACAGGGAGAGTAGGCTTCGGAGAAGCAAAGACCAGAAACCGTTCAACAGCGTCAGTAAAATTGATGAGTTGGCTAGAATTGCTTTCCCGCTTGGGTTTTTTCTCATGAATCTTCTATATTGGTGTATTTTCAGGCTTGACTATTAATATATTTATACAGGATATATTTTAAATTAATGAGAATTAAAGAGATGGATAACTTAGATGTATTTGAATTTGCGAATGGACATTTGTTCCAACCTGTATGGCAGCTTTACCAAGTCGTTTTTTTAACATTATACTTCAAAATTTCATTCTCATAACTTATAATTCATCATGATTATATAATATTGTTATACCAGTGTCCTGCAACACCTCTAAATTCATATTAAAAGAACTTTTTGTTTTCCTCTTGCTATTATTTAACATGTCTATGAAATTCATGATTTTTGCATTAATACTGAAATAAAGTTTTATTTCAATAGGTTGTCGAGACTTGCGATTAGGCTCATATGCTACGTAATAGTACATATATACCAGATATTTAAATTCATACCCTATATTAGAACCTTCCCAATTGTATATTGTATATAATTTGAGTTTGTAAATAGCATGTAATATTTGACGTTTTCCGAACATATTACGTCGTCAGTCGTCTATGAAAACACTTATACATGCATAAACAATAATGGCCGGGTTAAATTGTATTGAAGAAAACAAAAATCATTTTAATTTATGTTACCTGTAATTATCATAAACTTTCAATTTAAAGGCCGCCAGAGGCATTATTTTCATAATTTTACAAAAGGGCAATTAAATGATGTGTGTGCTGACTTTCTCTAATTAAGTCCACATGCTAAAAAAAAAACATACAAAGACAAAGCTTTGACTGTTTTGTTTAAAGATGACTTGATGACATGTCGCAATTAGGAAAACTAACAGTGGTGCAGTTCCCTAAACTTTTACTATTTCTTTTTCGCGGTGTTTTCTTTTGTAAGTAGACCGGTAGTAGTTCCATCAACCTGTTATTAATGAATGAACTATAATACTTGAAATCCAGCCTACATGCATTATACAGTATATCACTATGTCGGGAAATACTCGGGCAAGCTGTCAGGTTGTCAAGAACAACCTTTAAAAATAATATATGTATGCTTAGAATATGAATATGTTAGTAAATCGGTTTATTCCTTACGAGCATTGAATTGAAATTCACTCGAACTGACTTTGTTGACTATGCTGAGTGTGATGCAAATAAACAACGAAGATTTAACTTCAGAAGAGTGACAACAACTTTTGAATCAAATAGATTATTGCATTTGGGTTAGTATGATAACAAATAGTAATAATAAAACACAAATTTGTCATTGTTGCTATACAATATCCACTGTCGCATCGTAATGTTAGTAAAAATCAGTGTATTGGGACTACAGTGTTATAAAAGAACCATAAGGAACAGAAGTAACATTTTAAAGAGATTATTCTATGTAATCACTGTTTGATATTTAGTTTAAACAGTATTGATGACAAAATAATGAATCGAGAGAGGCGAGACTTTCTGACTAAAAGTTTGATCACGTATAAACTTACAAGCAATAAATAATTATTACATTTGCAGATATATAGTCAAAATGAAGCTAATAACACAATAGGAAAGTAAATATATCAAAGTTTGTATGAAACCGAAAAGTAAGAATTACATGTATATAACAATGATTGTTTTAAAGAAAAATGCCAAGACATTTGAAATAAAGAGAAAGACTGTTGTTTTTCAATATTGCAATAGAAGTTCATAATTTAGCTTGAGTTGTTTTGTTTAGAATACCATCTGCACCTTTAAGACCGTTCCATTTTATAGTCTTCCCCCTTCTCCGTCTTCTTCTTATTACATCTCCACATAAAATACATTCATTTTATATATATTGCAGTTGGTAAATCCTAAATCATGGCAATTCTTGATTTTGAGGACAATTTTTTGTTAACAACGGCAATGGATAGTAGAACAGAAACAACACTCTATTTATTCCATGCCCTCAGGTGAGCTCTTTGAAACACTTAAATCCCATCTGTACTAGTGTAAAGGAGGGATTAGACCACCCTGCAAGGTCACTGGACAAGCGGTTATCTCATCAAATCAGCTTTCAGTTAACATACAAAAAGAGGATCATGGGGGACCAATGGTCACCAATTACGCATTGTTTGTTATATAGAGGGCGCAAGTAGCAATAAGTAGTGCAGTGGGGCTTTAAATTCATAACTACATATTATACCAATTAAGTGATCCCTTATTTCGTTGACAGCGAGTTTTCCCGCCGAAGAATAAGGGGCACATCGTCGATGGTCGTTTGATTCGGGTAATGTCGTTTGCTAGCGACCTCCTTTACCAGATTGCGCTTGTACGCACGCCATCTCTTGTCTACGAGGTAGCCAGCGAAGGTCTCGTCGTAGGTCGGGAAGTGTTCCTCGACCGCTTCCATCATGGGCACCAAGCACTTGCCGCGGTCGTGCCGCTGGAAGGCCACCCGTGAGACGAGCATGCACTCGACCTTGTGGATGGAGATCAAGTGAGTCTTGCGTAAATCCTCACCTGTCAAAGTTAGAGAAAAAGGCAGGAAGAAGGTTCACAAATATTAAAGCCCGTCTGTACTAGTCAGGAGGGATTAGACCACCCAGCGTGGTCACTGACAGGTGGTTATCTCATCAACTCAGTTCTCAATTAACATAAGAAAAAGAGGATCATGGGGGACCAACGGGCACTACTTAGGCAATGTTTTCTATATACATGTAGAGGGAGCAAATAGCTACAAGTAGTACAGTAGGGCTTAAAACTCTTTATGCAAAACTTTTCTAAAGCTTATCCCAAGACGATCCACTGTCGAATCATGGACCATTTTGAGTCGAGTGTAGACAGTATCAGGCCAAAATTTGTCTTTCTTTCTTTTTCTTTTTTCTTTGTTTTTCTTCTTTAGAGTGTTATTTTCATTCAAATTTTCCAACAGGTCGTCAAAATGTTCCCAATAACCCTCGACCCCCTCAACAGATCGTTTCATGCAATTTCCCCACATCCTAAATAAAGTTTAGTTCAGTATTATTCTTGGGAGCAGATATCACATCGCCTTTCATTCCCGCACCCATATAGCGACGCCCCCCCCCCAAGAGCCACAATTAACATTTCGTGCATGGAACCCGCATTGGCACAATGTCGTAAAGTAAAACAAGCAGGACTTTCCTAATAGGCGGGGTGAGGAATTAAGGAACCGAGAATTAAGCGAAATCTATTGGGGCAGCCCCACGTGACAACGATTCCATCACGTTTTGTATTCTCTTCAATCAGGGGAAGGGGCGTCACCCTAGGCTAGCTACGCCACTGATTTTACATGATAATTTGTTTCCATCCCCTCGAACCCTGTACCGAGTGTATAGCAAGGTTTTGATATTTGTCATCAAAAATTCATATTGATACAAAATTGTATTAGACCAATCCTGCCGATAACAAATTAAACATCAATTTAAAAGAAAAATCACGTACCAACTCCGAAGAAGTCTCCCTTCCCGATGGTCGCAATATTTAGGAGTTTGCTAACCAGCTTCTGGTATTTCTCGGGTTTGAAGTCGGGTGACACCCCGTGGTCGTCACGCAGGGGTGGCGGGGTGAGCTTGATCCTCCCGAAGGGCAGGCGATTCTGAAGGAGAACGACTTCGCGAACGATCTTGACTTCGCCAGAAATGATGAAGTAGACATCGTCGGGTGCGCCATGGATGTCACTCAGAATGACCTGTGTGGGAAACAATAAGGGAGTTTACAGATACAATCTGCGCATGGGCAGATAAAGGTCATTTGTACCAAAATGGTAAAACCCACAGAGATGAATACTGGATATGCGCTCATGAAAGTTATGTAACATTATTCATTTATGCACCAACGGTACATTCTATGATACGCAGGTGGAAGTATTCTCTTCAAGAGGTCAAACAAAAGGTATTCATGAAGCACATCTAGAACTTTGGCAGTTAGTATTCTAAGATGCTCAAAGTGGAACTTCTCCATGTGTAAAAGATATGTGGATATTTGAGGTCATTTGTACCATATGCTATCTGTAAACTCCCTTATAGAAGTGATTTAGTATTGACAATGATATAGCATTTCGTTCTTGAAGAGCATGATCATCACAAATTCAGCAATTGGCCGAGAGACTGAACTGCCTCAAGGATTTTTTTTTCCTACAGGTACATACTTCCCTCACTCGATTATATTATACGTCGAATTAATTTATATCAGTATTTAGGAATGTACATTTGTGAATAACAATAATTACGTATAGAATGCATAGCAGGTGAATCAAAAGTAACCGGATGTTCTGGAGAGAAATATTCATAAAATCAAAACATTGGAACACGTCTTGTAGTAAGCCTACGCTTCTTTGCCCTTTATCTTTCCTCTCTTAGTTCCCCCTCTCCATCCCACTTTCTCTTTTCTCCCCCCTCCACCACCGCCAACTCTCTCTCTCTTTCCCCCTCTCTCTCTTTCTTTCTCTCTCTCTCACTCTTTATAATTGTTCCCTGTTAAATATATAGAGGCCTGCCCCAAGGTCGCCCCCTTCCAAACGAATGAAAAAAATGAAAATAATATATAAACAGATCAATAATAACAACAAATTTAAATAAAAGGAATAAATGAATAACTTACGGTATTAGGTGGATATTCAATGATCTTCGCTCTGTCAGTGGTTGCTACCACCTCATCAGTTATCCATTCACTAAACGTTGATAGTGAATTGAGTGCCTGGAATCGATTATCCCATTCCTGCTGGTAACTGCGACGCAGGACCATGTCAAAATCAGGTTTGTCCACACGAAGGAATTCAGAATCAACTGAAATAAAAATAGAAATCAATATGTTATATTAATTAATTAACATAATACATGATTTTTTGTATCGTCTCAAATTTGTTTCTATCATTGCTTGCCATTGTCTTTGGTGTGTGTGTGTGTGTGTGTGTATTGGGCTTTTACAGACGTGTATCAGTCGGATATGATTATTTACGTCTGGGGACCAACCTTCAAACGTCACCATCTGAAGACGTGACTCAGTTTCGAACCTGTGTCCCGCGGCTGAATCAGTTTGTAACTTCCACTTTTTTTAGCTGGATTACAGGCGCACGCCACAACGCCTGGATAATAACGACTCCATAATGTTCGAGGATTTGAATCATTTTTTGTAGTTGACTTTCATAGTTATAATAAGACTTTTTTGAAGACTAAATAGAGTACCGAAAAGCTTTGGTCATATTCACTTGTCCATGATAATGGTTTTAAACAACATAGCGTGCGCATGAGGTTCACCACGAAATCATTCAAGCAACGGACTTGAGCAGGAAAAATTCAATGTTTGTGGCCTGTGTGACATGAATACCGCACCATTTTTTAGCACAAAATTGTTTGGAACTAGCAACCTCGACAGCTTGGTCAGTATGACGTCAGCTTCGGTATACTCTAAAGAGTATCTAAACATCTCAAAGTTGATTAAATTATGTTTATTTAATCTACGAAAAATAAGTCTGTAGTGAACATTTATTTGAAACTTTAATTATAAATAGTGTCCATTTTCTTTCTCTCTTTTATTATGTTGTGTCGTTGCTGATTGCAATACCCACGGTTTCAGCCAGCTAAAATAAGATGTTGATTAGTACCTTTACATCTAATGGAAGCTGCACGCTTTGTACCATGTAGAAGGGCAAGTTCCCCAAAACTCGACCCTGCATAAGTTTCTCCCATCTGTCTTATGCTTGATTCTCCTGTAAAAATGATATCAAAATCATTGCGATAAGATGGATTCATTCTGTAATCTCTTTTAAAACACCGCCAATGGCGAACATTTCGATAAATTTAAATGAATCATTATTATTATAAGGCCTATACTTAAGAAGAGCAATTTAATTTCAATCAGAATCATAAGAAAAATAAGATAAATATTTGTATCATCATTACATTTAGTACTCTGGAAGGCCTGCGAGCCTGCATGAATATATAATTCTAAGCATTTTAGGTTTTAAAGCTTTTACGTCTTGCTATGACACGATTTTGTTATGATAATAAGCACTGAGTTATGCTTGCCGGACAGAAAACAAGCAAATATCAGGTGTCAATAATTATGTTTTCACACAAACCAATTATTGATTACCCAGAAACTGTTAAAAGTACAGTCTATCATTAAAAAAAAAAAAACTTAAAAAAAAAAAAACTTAAAAAAAAAAAAAGTCGTATCTTTCCAGCGGTATTCCATGAACTTTAAGCTTCACTTTTGGAAGAGGGTGTTTCTGTTCATCAAAATATCGAATCATATTTTATATATATATTTCTTTTTTGCTCAGGAAAGGGTGAAAAATAAAATAATGAAAATACGTAATGAAGTAGCTGTAAAACACTGTATACACCCACAATACTACTACCCCCTCCCCTACCACCATCACAACAGAATACTTTACCCGTCCGTTTATCCGTCTCGTCGACTTCGAAGACGACCGAGCCTGAGAGGATGAAATAGAACGCGAGCCCGGGATGACCCTGCCTGACGATCAAGCGCCCGGCCTCGTAGGCATCGAAGTATAAAACGCCCGCCAATTCATGTCGGATGGTCGTCGAGTAGCGGTTGAAACTTTCCAGCTGAAAGGAGCAAAGAGACAGTGAAATTCATATCCGAATATTAAAACTCAAGAATCTTTGATAGCAGAATTTGTTGGTACATAAAGTAATATAACTATCAAGATTTATTTTATACAGTAATTTGAGTTGACACATGAACGATTTCTCGAAAAGGGTAGGGATAGAACTTTTATTAGAATGTTGCCTAGGATGAATGCAGAAACATGTCAGGGAAAAAAAAGACTTCGTGCAATAAAATAGTTGAAGTGTGATCGTTCATGAAGACAATCATGTAAGGTTATTATGGCTCTATAATAATTTATATGCCTATGCCAAAGTTCATTGACATTGATTTTACATCAAAATCTTGATTTACAAGACATGGGTACCGCCTTCTGATATGAACAATGTACGAAGACAATGTACATATTCAGTGATATAGAGTATGCCCAATGAATGTGGCATTATTCACAAAGCATTAAGAATACATGTTCAGAAAAGAGAAGAGGGTGCATTGCTTTACAGAGAGAGAAAGAGAGAGAGACAGGGAGAGAAAGGAGAGACGGAAATAGAGGGAGGAAATAAAATGATCAGAAAAGAGAAGGGGAAGGGAAAATGCAATGATTTAGAGGGAGAGAAAGAGATAGGAAGAGAGAGAGAGAGAAGGAGGGGAAGCAAAGGGGAGACTTCGAAAATTATTTTCAAAAGCCAAACTGAGCATTTTAAAATTATACCCTATCAACGAAACCGTAGAGATAGTGGAGCTCTTCTTTGGTCCTCTCCCACGATTCCTTCCTCATGATTTTCTTGGCCCGTGGGGGCAGTGTGCTCATCGACTGGACGTTCGATTTGAAGGCACTGATGTCGAAGGTGAGGACGTAATCCTCCGCGCCGTCGGCCTGGCGGACCGTGAACGACTTCGAGTCCTCCTCGAAGGGTATAAGCTTGGACCACCTGAGGTTGTGCTTGACCTTGTTCGCGATGGCCCGAAACTTCTGCAGGGGCGTCCGATGCTTTTCCGGCTTTCGAAAGACAAAAGTATGATTTTAAGTTTTATGGGATATGACTGCACATGTAAAAAAAGAATACACAGATTTGGATGTAGCAAAGCGTGAAATGAGAAGTTGAAATGGGGGAAATGAATCCATTGAGGTAAGAAAGGGAGAGGCATAAGAAACATGAAAGAAAACAAGTAAGAACATTTATAAAGAAAGTAAGAAAAACATATATATATTAAGAAGAAAAAAGGTAGTAAGGAAGAAAAAGGAAAGGAGGAAGGAAGACATAAAGTGATGTAAACAAAAAAGGGAATGATAGAGTAAGAGAGAGAATAAACTAGAGATAGGGGAGAAAGAAGAAGAGAGAGTCGAGGGACAGAAAGTGGCGATCTTTTTCTTTATATGAATTAATAAAAAAAAGTAATGGTTTCAGTTGGAGAAGAAGTCTAAGAATAAAACATGGAGAAACGTATGAATATAATTATCATCTCATTCAAACGTTGGTGAGGTACAGTTAATCCTGAGTATACCGACGCAACCGAAACAGAAACAGAAAACATATTATTTCGGGCAATTCAAACTAGATAAAACATGAAATTCTATGTATTCATTTATTTACTGTTTGTTATTGCTCGTATATCTGTCGTAGCAATTGATTTGAAGAATGTCATACTCCGGTCATTTCTGCCATGATCCAATAGAATTCACTTGTCTCGCTTAGGACATGACTACATTATGTGCAAAGTGTATTTGCATAGTAACCAGAAAAATTAATTATGTATGACAAAATGTAATACCTTTTTTTTTATCTTTCTGTTGGAAATGAAATAAATATGAATTGAATTGCAATGAATACATTGAATTGATTACTAAATATTTAACCATTCATTATTTTACCCCCCCCCCCCCTCCCACCCCGTAAGAAAAAGAGAAAAAAGAGATCAGGTTTTACTTCATTATTCTCTGCATCCTTGTCGGAGACTTTCTCAATCCCTAGCCCTTCCGGGGGTGACCTTTCGACTAGAGCCTGGATGAGAGCACTCGCTTCCACCAACGTCTCCGTCGTCGCACCACCCCTCCTCCTCCTCATATCGGGATTCATGATCATCATCATGTCCTCGGTGTTGAGGTCTTCGAGCTCCTCGTCCGAGAATGCGTCGTCGTAATCCATGTTTACTACGTGGTTTCCTTTCCTTCTTAAATATTTGATTGTCACTGGGAAAACTTTTTTCTTTTCTTTTATAAGCCTGAATGATAAAATTAATGCTGACTTCTGAATCGTAAGTTTAGGGATCTGGTTACTAGCATTCCAAGAAGTTTACGGTGCTTCAAAGATGTGAGCCAGGAATTGTTTTTCTTCCAATGTAGGCATATCCTATATTATTTGAGAATTATGGCCTGTATGAATTATGCGTCTAACTTATAGCTTCTTATTCTGATGTATCAATAATTCATGTTTGGGAAACATAAACATAGACTTTGTCGTTACGCATTACGTAACAATGGACTTGCGCGTAAGGTGCGCAGCTCTATTTCTGGCTTGGATGAGCGCAAGAGGTTTCATCAGGGGTTTCATTAATAAAATCAAGTTAAACCAGTAACTTATCACACCCCCTGCTTTTTTCATTCGAGTCTTCCACGCAATAAAGTCAGTATTAAAATGCACAAGAATTTAAAGAACACTTAATATTTTATGTTTTTATTTTCTTTTCCTCATTTGTTAATTTATTACTTTTGGTAGCCATAAGTCTTACATCAGTGAATCACTTTTTAAAATTATATTCGCCCATTTGTTTTTCTTTAAACTTCATCATTAAGCTCCGATAAGTCTTACGTCGGTTACAATTTACACCTCATGGTACCCCATTGATTTTATGTAGGTCTATGTAGGAAACTGTCGGGCATATAAAGCTATAGTGTCACAGTGTAGGAGTTTATATACCTATATATTTCTCATAAAGATATACGATCGATGAACAGAAAATAAACCCAAACATCTAATCGATTGCAACCAACACCTTGGCAGAGGAATTAAACGAACAAAAAATGAAAATATGAATGTCTAGCTGAAAGAAGCATTTTTCCATCCCCAGCTTCCCACCCCGCTGTATTTCCCTCTCATTCTTCCCCTCCCTCCTTTTTTGTTGTTTTTGACTGGCTATAGGCTAGGGCCCTGCTGCTGCCCATTATAAAAGCCCATATCATAGGCCACTGCTGAATGGACAACGGCTTTAACTTTCTATGTCATCAGTTATACCAGAGGGGTGTGTCGCCCATGCTCCGCGCACTGGCCCCACCCCTTCGCTACGAAAATACTGATGACATGATGACACTGAATGATGTAAAGCCAAGATCTCGAGAACAACACGTGTGTACGTGTGAACACTGATACGGTCCCTGGGCAACCCCACATGTACAAAATTCAAAATGCTATATTTTCGTCCCACAAATTCGAAACCCATACATCAAGTTTATTGATGTTTTAACATTTATTGGGGTCGGATACAACATTTACATGACTATTAATTTATATTTGATTCCATTTTGAGGTAAAATTGTTATTTTACCTAGTATATCAGCTTTCCAATCGTAAAGAACTTTTTATTTCTCTACTTCTCTCGAGGTGGTTTTGGGTCGAAGCGCTAAGTATGACAAGCTTTTGTTAGGACGAGATGTCGCAGACTCCAACTCTGTTACATGTGAAAGAATCATTAACTCGAACTTCAAAGTGTGTCCGCTTTAGTCTCATTCTGCCTGAAAAATTTTAATCTTTGATTAGTTTTACACAATGAATTTCAGTGACGGAGGACCACCTATGCCTTCTGGAGGAGAAGGAGTGGATGCTGAACTGAAACAATTTATAGCAATGGAGACACAAAAGGCGAAGTTTCAACAGCAAGTTCACAATTTCACAGACCAATGCTGGGACAAATGCGTCGATAAACCTGGCTCAAAATTGGACAGCCGAACTGAAACTTGTCTCGTAAATTGTGTGGAGAGATTCATAGATACAACATTAAACATCGCCAATCGTTTCCAGACTATGCATCAACGACAAGGAGGTCATTAATCAGCCTTACTGGGGCCGGTAAGTGTCTAGGCAATCTCTTCACAGGTTGATTAAAACGTTGCCCCACCTATTGCATATTTTGTTAGTAGATTTAATACCTGAAAATCAGCTGGTTAAAGAACTTTAGTCTTCACTTCGGGACTTGGGTTTCTTCTATAAATTCAAATCTTACAGAGCCGTTTCTATGGCATCATTATCGGGGGAGGGAGGGGGGACTTGTAGGTGTCCTACAATAAATATTCAACAGTTCTCTGTTATTCCTAATCAACGCAACGCAACGTCACCTGTGTTTGCAGCATGTCTGACTCTGATATTAATATTTTGTTGAGTAAGCCTACCACTTTGTACCAGAGAATTCTTAGACTGAATCTCAATTTGCATATCACTGAGTTTTCAGATTCTTATGTTGAATGTTGAATCCTAAATTATGATTGCGACAGGTAGACCTAGACTATGTAAAAATATAAAACCCATGAAGTATGAACTAATTTTTATTATTAAGAATAAGAGCAAGACTGATATTGATGCATTTTAGTGTAATCTTGTTTCATTTATATTTACCACAGGTACCCACATTTTGGAGGAAGAGGACTAGTTTGGCTCATAACAGCAAAAGATGACTCAGACGACTGGATTGGAGTTGATCAACATTAGTGGGTCTTGATATTAGCAGTGCTGCCAGTACTCGTGTGGACAGCAAGAATAATCATGGACATCATCGTTATAGAGACTTGAAGACATTGGACTTTGTATAATCTTAAAAGTTAAATGGATCTTGCTGTGAACTCTAGAATTGATGAAGGATCTTCACATAGGACAGGGCCAGAACTTTTAGCAGCCAATTATATTTCTTTGAGAAGAGAAGATTAAGTGAACCAGCGTCCGTCCCCCCCCCCCCCCCCACACACACGTTAACAAAAAAAATGAGGATGTTTGAAGGTTTGGGATGTATTAAATCCATTCATTCATTTAGACATCTCAATTAATCCCTTGCACTTTATTTAATTGTGTTCAATTTGATAAAGTCCGCTTCAAAACTAGTTATGTGTACCGGTAATTGGGAAACAAAACGTCTAATCATCTTTAATCATAACAATGTTTCCATGCAAGTAGCTTTCTTTGTCTTTTTAGTTTTTACCCCCATCAAATGGTTTTATATGTGACATTTACGTGTATTGGGTTTCAAAATGTCAGATGGAGAATTTTGTGGATTTTAGAATACATATATTGTATTTTTGTGCATCTGAAGAAGTAAAACCACCAATATTCTATGATAAGTTTTGGTAAAATCTCTGAACTCCAATACATGTATTTCTGAATGGGCACCTTTTACTTTGACCCATTCTAGGAAATGATGCAAGTCAGATTATGCCAATGTCAAATTGTCAATGATTTCCAATATTGAGCATTCAATGGTATTTTGTCTGTATTAGATGTAATAAAAAAAAAAAAGTCTACAAATATACAAGTTCCTTTGTTCTATAGCAATTGTTATATGTATTCAGATCTCGGAGTATGATGGATCGGGGATGGTATTCTGAAAGTCATCTTATTGTAGGGAACAGATCTAACCTTAAGTGCACTTTCGGTTTATGACTTTGCACTGAGGGATGACATCTACACAAATACCAGTAAAATGTTGGATTTCAAAATTTGTAAGAACAATTATTTCATCAACATGAAAATGTTTTTGAATACAAGCCCTTGCTGTTTGATGAGAAGTGATATTACATGTTAAAGGTATTACAAAGTTTTGGGAAATTTAAAAAAATGGGTGGATAGTTATTCTTTAAAATTTTGATATATTTGGATGCCCCTGTGGATGTATTAAAAGCACTAGAAATTTTGGCCCCTAAAACACTTTTGCTTTTGAGAAAAATTGAATATAAAGATTTACCAGTGCTCCCGGTAAATTTTGATAAATTTCAAATAGCTCCTACGGCCGTACAATGGTAGCTGCGACCATGAAAATCTCAGAATATGTAATTGTGGTATATAATTTCCGAACGGGAATAGCTTATCGGCCGATTTTAGTCAAGAAACATGGTTTCATAGCTAAATTGATATCTTGACCTTCAGAGGGAGCTATACAGCATAAAGTGTTTATTATATACAATTTAATAACTTTGGAGTCAATTTCGACCGCGAAAACGATCAGTGAATATTGTAGGATCGCATAAGCTTCCAATTTGTTCATTCGAACCAAATTCACGACCCCATACCAAAACTTTGTATTACCTTTAATAATTATTGTCATTAATGTTGTACAGAAGGCAATTCCTCTTTTAGATGCCCATGTACTGAAGTCTGAAACTAGAGAGTAGTATGTTTCATGGACGAGAAAAGAATGGTAGAAAGAGAGGGGATGGGTGGAAGGATTCAGAATCGGAGAGAAAGAGAGGGAATTTAAATGAGAGAGAGAAGGGGGATTTGATCTTTTGTCCATCTCATGTAATCGTATGTCAAGTGAAAATTTCACAACTAAATGCCGAAGTACATGTGTGTGCAGTTTATTTCTTACCTTTAAAAACAAAAGTATCATTATCTCTCAGTTTTGGCAAGAGGAAAGAATAATTGAAGGAACTATATGCAAAATGACAATGCTATCAAATTTATTGTAGTAATAAAATTCACTGCAATTTATTAATAAACTTAAATTACAATATACATGTATATTGGCATGACAAACAACTTTTATACAAATACACATAAATACATTTTTGTACAATTTGTTTGCATTGTATGAATCTGATATTTACAGACTAGAATTATAAAAAGAAAATGATACATATCTATGAAAAGTCTTGACATGTTCAGTATATACAGAGGTTAATAACCACATTGAGTATTGTCACAGGCACTCACTATCTATTCAACATTCTAAAACACTTTTCCAAAAAGGCTTTATTCAAAGCATTCTATATTTTATCACACAGTGACAATTCCATTGAAATACATTTAACTCCAGAATTTTTCTTTTCTAATATTTATTAATTGATAAAGTTATTGATTGTTAATGCACCTACATCGTCAGAATGGAACTGTGGAGGGTGTGGCTATCTGGACACTGCCTAGCACATGACATGTAAATACACAATTGCATTTCTATTCAATTTTTGTTTGCAGTTTGTAGTAGAGCAAAAGGGGATTTTTTTAATTTAACGGTTTGATTGTGATAAATTGGAACATAAAGTTGAAAAATTTAACCGCAAAGTCATCTTTTCAAGTATTTGTACAGGGGTTATCTATCTGGGATGTCAGGGGTGATAGTTGTACTGTATTCTTGGAAAGCTGGAAACAAAGATTGTATAACCAATTTGGTTTGTACATTACCAGTTAATTGAATTTCACCAATTACTTCTTGAATTATCGAATTCAATTAAATCAACACAAACTCCTTCCCTAGCCTAACTCTGATATTTCTTTCACCAAAATCATTTCCAGAGTAACACACACAAGAAATACTTTACAAGGCACAGAAATAGAACAAAGACTGTTTGGTCAATAGTGTATACCCTGTGTGAAAGTTTCCATATCCTACAAAACTATTCTCTGTTACATGTTACCACTTAATAGTCCAAAAAGGCTACTGGTCCGTTGTATTGCTTCCCAATGCTTGACAAATGAAATACTTTTCTTGAGGGCAAGTAGCAATATTAAATACTGATGAGACATGATAGACACAGCAACAAAACAATCAAATACATGTATATTCTTCACAGAGCAGAACCTTAGGCAGCACATTTCATCTCAATACATGTACAGTCTAATTGGAAAACTGAATTGCCAATTATGGTCAATTCCAAATGTTGCGGAATTACATTTCCAGAATGTTTTTCATTTTGAATAAAGAATATAATGAAATAATGTACAGTCAAACCTGCTTTAGTGAGCACCTGT
The DNA here is from genome assembly GCA_035222895.1 of Strongylocentrotus droebachiensis. Lineage (NCBI taxonomy): Eukaryota > Metazoa > Echinodermata > Echinoidea > Camarodonta > Strongylocentrotidae > Strongylocentrotus > Strongylocentrotus droebachiensis. The sequence continues at coordinate 72,313 of JAVYIG010005025.1, forward strand.
CTACAAAGACCACTTTTGTGTTTCCCTTGGGCGGTCGCTAACTCACTATAGACAGGTTTGACTGTATTACCTGATATGAGGTACTTCCAAAACAATTTGGGTTGGCTATCAACGATTCACCAAGTTGATGAAATATTGAAGTTTATAAACATTTATTACAGAATGACACAGGTCATTTTTTGGTTATTCCGTAACGAAGCTATTTGAAACTTTTCGATAGGAAAAACTCAACTGTTGTGAAAGCATCTCATATAAATTGATATATGATATCATCAATTTGTAGATTTTTTGTCAAACAAATTTTTTTTTTAAAATTGGCATTCCCTATAAATGCTTGGAATTTACCTAATTAATGCAAATGGTTCTTGTGTATAATACTGGACAGGGCACACATACATTTTCTTTTTAGCCTCTTACCTAAGTATATAAAAAGTTGAACTAACAGGCTAACACCCAAAACTATTAGGAAATGTAAATAATGCAGAATTGACAGTCCAAGCGATATTTTTCCAAAATCAGATGGAAATATTATTCATGCCAGAATATTGATAATTTACCATAATGAAAAACCGCTGGTAGATTCTACATTTCATGCTTGTTTCTCGGCTAACAAACAAGAAAAATGCACTTCATGGTTGAAAGTAACACACACAAGAGGTACAGTATTCACACACTGATCATTTCAGAAATCTTCAGTTTGATAGGAGAGTGACCTGGTTTCCTTGGCAGAGGGTTTCTATTCCATCTTTGAAACCATAACATCGTACAGTCAAACCGGCTTTAATGACCACCTGTATAGAATGACCACTTGTCTACAAAGACCACATCTTTTGTTTCCCTTGAAAATGGTTTCTCATTGAAACATGTACTAAAGGACCCTTTGTATAAAGACCACCTACCTATTAACAACACGTTCCTTGTCTCCCTTGGCAGGTCTTTATAGACAGGTTTCACTGTACACGTAAAGTATACAAATACATGTATGTCTCGTACCTGTTCCCCTACAGAGAAACTATGAATGTGTCAAGAAGACTGAAAACGTGATTTGCTCTCTTGAAATGTATATCACTTTTCAACATTGCAGGTGAGGTATTCCTTTTGTGATCATCCAGGAAATGTTATCAATACACTTTGCAGGATATATCGTTTTTGAAGGAACTTGTTATCCCAAGTGTATTTATTTTTAAAGAAGAGAAGAAAAAGAAAAGACTAGTAATATTCATGTAACCTAAACGTCATGAGTAAGCACCACATTATTTGCCCTTGCTGAAAGTTGGTGGTAGAATGATGGGGGGGGGGGGGGGGGGGGGTAAATGCTAGGAGACAAGATTGTGCTGTTGCTTACATGTTGAGACATCATCTGAAAACTATTATATCACTAAAATATGTTGAACAATTCTACAAGGATGACTATGCATTGTGCACTTTAGTCAGTTCAGTGACAAATCCATTAAAAAAGTAACTATTCATCCATGAACTACATTGTATAAAACAACAAAAAAGTAGACTGGACATTCACTTCATGAAGTCATACCAAGCCATTTTAAATCAATTCTTAATTGGTATGCTGGAACTGATAGTCAAAACAATACACCACAACAATAGCTCCTATAAGAATCAATAAATTAAATAGAATTTACATTTACAAAATAACAAAATAATAAGATTGTGCCAAGAGCAACTGAAATTCAACCTGATACGGAATGGAAACGATTTGAAATTTGAATGGCATCAAGGTATGAATGGCAAGATGGTACTGGTAAAAAGTGGCGCAACCTCTAAAGCAGCGAAGGTGATTATCATCTGGCATATACTCCTGTTGGCAAATAAAAATGATAGTGCTTGAATTTAGAATGACAGGCTTCAACAAATAGAGTAGTGGACATTTTAAAGTGAAAATGACAGTGATTGCTTACTTTATCTTAATATAAAACATAAAATGAAAGCCTCAAGCAATATGATAATTGCCTTGAAATGTAGTTATAAAACACAAGTTGATTTCTTCATGCTTTGTACTCCTCACTTTTTACCTGTTTAATCGACCAATATACACCACTATGGCCATAAATAGACCAGTTCAGAGACAGTGCATGAGGAAATAACCCTAACATATCCACAGAAAGTTTATAAACATGAAGTAGTCCTACTTGAATCATTGTAGATGTGACAGTGATGGAGGTGTTTGATGAAACTTTGTTTTGCCATCTCCCCAACCATTTCCCTGTGATGTTGCAAGAGCATATTTAAAGATACATAGTAGTGGGCTCTCAATAGGTACTGGACACCATTCGGGTGTTAACCCAATAAAAAGGTGCTGTCAATCACCATGATTAGCCTTCACTTTCATGACCAACAGGCCTTTTGTAAAGCCCTGATTTTTCGAAAAGGTCATCATCTTACATTTCCCTCACCTAAAGACTCTTTGAGAGATTGGGGTATTTTTCTTGATGGGACCATGGGTTTGCTGTGTTTGAGACTTGTACACCCATTAATAGTATTTCCACTAAGTTTGGTGTCAGCGAATTATGGCCTACTGCACAAGGAAACTGACTACCATCTCCCTTTAACTCAATTTGGACAAAATGTAACCAATGCTGAGGAGCCCGCCTGTCTGGTACTCACCGTAACCGGAAGAAGCCTCTTCATTCTGTCATCTTCTGTCATCCTGTAGGACAAGAAACATAGGAGAAAATGAAAGGACGTTGTCAAATACCAGATATGAAGCATTTTTATGGAAATAGAACACAGTAATTAATGCATCACAGGGGAAGTACACGCTGATATTTAGTTGGTTTTTATAAAAGCAAAGAGAAACAAACTACTGTAGTGAAAGTTTGAACGATATCCAATTAAAAATAGGAAAGTAATGAACTTTTGAATTTGTCACCAGTGATCACAAACTTCTCATTTTTCTGCTTCTTTTAAAACCAACTTAGGGTGGACTTCCCCCTTTAACGAGCTAGGCATGGTACACTGTGTATGCCTGGCCTTACTCAATTTAATCATGACATACAGTAACAACACAAGTCTTTTTTTTCCTTCTTCTTCTTTTGTATGTTTTTTTTTGCTTTTTGCTTTTGCTTTTTCTTGTGTTTGTAAGCAGGTACACTGACTCTACAGCTTTTTGCCTCTGTGTTTTCTTTTCTTTTTTCTTCTTTCGTTTTTGAAAAAAAAAAGAGAAGTAAATACACACTACAGCAATGGACATGAACTATGATATAAACTTCATGACAATTTTTTTTAATGCCTTCCCCTTCATCTTGTGAAAATTATTACATGATATTTGATATATAGTAAATGATACATTTTTGGCACTAACATGACTTAAAGGTAAAGACCAGTATTGGAAACGCCCCAATTTCAAAAAATGAAATGGAAGCTCTCATTACCAATCATGTGAAAGAATATGTTTTGACTAATACATTATGATAAAAAAATTGCCGGGAAACCGCCTACTAATTCATATATTTGGTAAATTTGTTTCTCTCATGGTCGTGTGAGAGATATAGGGTAGTCCCATATACATCTTTCTATGTATAGTGCTTGTAACTTTACGAAGAATGAGCCAAATTTCTTATCATTTTGATGATTCCAGAACCTTGCAGATGCTAGATGCTAGATGATCAACCTTTTCTGATCGATTCCACAACGTTTCTTTCACAATGCAATCGCATGACCATTGCTGGTCTTTACCTTTAACATTAACAAAGTACAACATACATAATATGGACATGTTAACAGGTGGGATGACAGTGACAATGTAGAGCACTAGCTGTAAACAAAGAGCGAAGCTTATTTACTTCACTATTCCCCTGCCAAAAAATTATTATAGTATTAATGACTGCTTTGAGAGAAATAGTTGTTTTTATACGCTCAAGGGAAGGTTAGATTTGTGCTATTGCCCGAGGCGTGCCGAGGGCAATAGCCCAATTGTGACCTTCCCGACCAATTCACCGCACACGTACGGTATCCTCGATCGCTCAGACCATTTTTTAACATGTTAACATATGGGTATTTCACCTAGACTGAACTATTTTCCCGGTAACCATGGTTACTGGGATTTTAGAACTATTTTTTAGAACTATTACATGGGTTTGGAAGTTTACCGGGAATTTTACAGGAATAGTTGAAGTTTATAAATGCAATTTAGACCAATCAGATGGCTGGATTTCTTAAGTGAGGTATATAAAACAAATTAATAACTTAAAAAATAAAACAATATTAAAGTTGGAAGAAAAAAAATCTTGCAACATGGCTTAGAGGAAGAAGATTCTAGTTGAGCGAAGTGAAGAAACCTGTAGCTAATTGCATTCCTAAATTGCACCTGAAGCTTATCTACTGAATGAATATTTGTTTAACGTTTGTTTAATAAAGTATACATGTATTCACATGGAACAAATATGTATGCAATCAGTGAGTAGTGGAATCCAGAGTCTAGACATTGATTTTAATTACAAGAGGCCATGGAATATTTGAGAAAACTGAGAAACACTGTATTTGTGTTTATATAGTGTTCTTCTACCTGTACATTCTAAACTGTCGACATAAGTGAGATGTAATAAAGCATTGATTATTGTTACTTTTCCTTTATTGCCAGGAAATCTAGATGAGGCAATTATATCTTAATGATCAGACAATCATAGTGATGTAATTACCACTTTATTGCCTGATGAGCCTTCTTATCTTTTCAAATTCAAAATTTGCAGAAGAAACACATGAAAACCATGTAAATAGGATGAAGACAAGTTACATTTCCACTCGTTCAATGAAACACAAAAGATAAGCATCATGGTATTTTCTTAATGAATCCATCAACACACAACTTTCATATTGCCCACGATGCACGATATAATGAATAACTGCTGTGACTTGATGTATACAGGCTTCGGCAGGAGACTGACATTTTGATTGCTTTGGGCGAACAGGAATATCTGCGGAGGATGCTTCCGGCAAGAAATGCATTCTTACAACTCACCAATCTAGACGAAGCCCTGAGAGGCCTAAAGTCCCGTCCATTATCGTCCGCATGCCTACCTGTTAAACTAGTATCAGACAACCAATCATTATCAACCACATCACTGTTACTGTAACTACTACTACTGAAACGAAGCCTGGACATACTTCTCTCTGGTGACCGGGACCGATACGACGAGCCCTTCAGGATGGACCTTTCAGGTGACCCCCTCTGGGAGCGCTCAGGGGAGATGATCTGGCTGATGGGGGTGGTGGAGCGTCCCCCACCATGCTGCTGGGGGCTGCTGGAGGTGCGTCTGGAGGTGGAGGAGCTTAGGGTGGTGGTCCTTAGGGTGGATGACCGCTGGTTCTCAAAGCTCACGTTGGCAGCGCTGGGGTTGGAGGTAGACATGGAATGGGATGTGCTGCGACGTATCTCCTGACCGAGCCGCTCTCTGTAAAAAAAGTGTTTTTGTTTAGCATCATGTGGGGAATATCTGCTATGTTTCAATAAAAGAGACCTCTTTTTTGGTAAAACTTTTTATGGTAATGAAAGCACCAGAAAATGGCAAGTCACACATTTCCAACAGAATTACTTTCTTAACCAAAATACTTGATACATTTCATTCTTGATAATCTAGCTGAGAAAAATTAGTATCTACCGGTACACAATTTCATACACATTTAAAGCCCCAACGCAAAAATCAAACTATCAATGATTTACCATAAAGTATAACACATACTGGAATCTTTTTTGAATCTTTTTTTAATGCCTTAATATGAAATGCACTTTGAAGGTGAGGAGATGGTGAAGATATGGAACGTAGTGGAAAACGCCAGTCCTATAGCTACGGTCACGCAGAACCGACTCTCGGTCGCCACGTAACTTACTTTTCAAATCTCTCACTAGTCAACTGTCTGCGGGCCCTCTCTAGTTCAGACTCTTGTTGGGAGGATCTTGATCGTAGCGTCTGGATCTCTCGAGATTGAGTTTGCCTGAGTATGGGGACAAAATCAAAATCAAAATCATGTAAGCTACAATGAACACGCTGGTTAAACTGATTAACTTAATTTGAGCTGCAAAGCTGTGATTTTTATTGGTCTGATATATATTTGCTCTTAAATATTTGCACTGTGCTTTTTTATTATGAGCCTCTTGATATGAGAGAACTAATTTTACACTTGGAAAATTTTCATAATTCATAACTGATATATCTCTAATGACAATGGATATAAGAAGTGTCAAGACGAATTAGGAAATATATTCATAACTTGAAATGCAATATGCAAATAAATAAATGTAAAAAAATGCTTATTTACAACACAACCAAATTTTATTCATTTCTTTTATTCTTTACAACTTTTTTACTGATTCTTTTTATATCAATATAAGAGAGAGAAAAAAAATTAAGAAATTCAAAAAGATGTGTATCGTAATATTAAAGATACTATGTCCCTTTTGCAGCCAACCTCAAATTCTGTAGAACTTTGCAGGAATTATGAATATGTCATGTATGTCCTATCTGTGAAATTTAAACGTTAGCAGTGTCCTAATATTCAAATTATGCCAGGAAACCTGTTTACCTGCTAGACTTACTATCAGACACTATTGAGTGACTGACTGGCTCTTTTTCTTCTTTGGTAATAACATACATAAAATGAGCTGTAAAAGATTTGTCTACATCAATACCCCACTTCTTGTTATGGCCAAAATTAAACTGATTGAATCTTTGCGCAGCATAAAACGTACGACCATGCAGTACAATGGTCTGAAAATCAAGACAATTACTTATTGGCTCTATAGCTCCTAAGTCGATTTGACAACTAATAGTCGTTATTTTCCCACTTAAAGACATTTTCAAGCCCCCCTCTTTTAAGGGGAGTTCTTAAATAGTATGATCTTTCCATTCTTTCAAATGCCATTGTAATTTAACCTTTTCATTTTAGGGGCCTGCAAATGGGACATAGTACCTTTAAAGGTAATACAAAGTTTTAATATGGGATCATGAATTTGGTTCAAATGAACATATTGGAGGCATATGCGATCCTGCAATATTCAGTGATCGTTGTCACGGTTGAAATCGAGTCTTAAATGATGACATTTTAAATAATTAACACTTTTTGTTGTATAGCTCCCTCTAGAGGTCAAAATATTAATTTAACTATAAACAATGTTTCTTGACTATAATCGACCGATTGGCTATTCCCGTTTAGAAATTATATTTCACAACTAGTTTATTCTGAGATTATCATGGCCCTAGGCGCTATGTGAAATTTATCAAAATTTACCGGGAGCACAGGTAAATTTTGATATTCAATTTTCCCAAAAGCAGAAGTGTTTTAAGTGCTAAATTTTCTAGTGCTTATAATACATCCACATAGGCATCCAAATATATCAAAATTGTAAAGAATCACTATCCAGCCAATTTCCCAAAACGTTGTATTACCTTTAACTGGTTCGTAGGATCAAAGAAAGCAAAAAAATCATGAAATAAATAATGAACAACTCAAAAAGGTTACATGGCCATCATTACCACAGAAAAAGTAAGTAAAACAGGCAGGTAAATAAATTTTCATGCTTGCAATCATTAAGATGATAAAAAGTACTCACATCTTGCTATCTGCTAGAGCTAAGCGGTCTTTGATCAGCTGGAGCTCGGACCTCTGTTCCTGATTGTCTAGTTGCACCTGGAACTCCTTCTCCCTGTTGCCCGCAATCAGCATCTCCAGGTTCCTGACCGTCGTCCGTTCGGTGCCCACCTGGCTTCGCAGCATCTCAACTTCTCTCTTCAGGTCTTCGGTTCGCGCTTCGGCCTGTGGGTAATGATAGGAAATGATTGACCAGGGGGTTGTTTCACAAAGACTAAGATCGACTTGAGTTGGACTTGAACTATGGCAGACCATTCATGCAACTGGTTGCTCTCACCATTCGTCTCTCAAGGGACATCACAGATCTACAGAATTCACATTTTTTTATAGTTTATTATTTATTGAAAAAAATAACATTATCTAAAGATCATAATTTCTAATGTTTTTTTCATCAAATTTTACATCTGGTTCAAGACTTTTTTAGGGCATGAATCATCTGCCATAGTTCAAGTCCAACTAAAGTCAATCTTATTCTTTGTGAAACACCCCCCAGATAAGACCTCTCAAGTATTTATGGTGTTTACTCGTTATGTCTATCCTGTGCTTCAAGCATCATACACAACTTTGAATGCCATAACATATCCTAGTGAGGCGTTATGGGTTGTTAAATCAAAGAAAATGTGCAGCTTTCACTGTCTAAGGCATGGTACAATTTAACAATGAAATTATTATAATTACAATCATACTTTCAAAGACATTCAAATAGCATCCATATGATTAACATACAGTCAAACCTGTCTTAGCGGACACCTGTCGATAGTGGCCATGTATTTTGTCTCCTTTGAGAAACAAGTCTGTGCTGTAGAACCTGTCCACAAAGGCCACCTGTCTACATTGGTCACTTTTTCTGTTTCTCTCGGGTGGTCTTAAAGCCCCACTGCACTACTTGTAGCTACTTGCGCCCTCTATACAGCCAACAATGCCTAAGTGGCACCCGTTGATCCCCATGGTCCCCTTTTTCTTATGCCAATTGAGAGGTGATGAGATAACCATCTGTCAGCAACCACGCAGGGAGGTCTAATCCCTCCTGGCCAAACTAGTGCAGATAGGCTTTACTAGACATGTTTTACTGTATCTATCTAATAATAATAGTTCAGTTCTTGTATAGCGCATAATACATCATGAAATAACATCTCTATGCGCTTCCAAAGAGCTTCGAAAAGGAAAACGTTGTGGTTGGACGCCTACCTGTTCATAGTCTATATTCTTGGTAGTCAGCTGCCTGGAGAGGGATTCCTTGGTGGAGTCTAGCTTGACGCACAGCTCCCTCACGGCGGCTAGGTCCTGCACCACGGAGTCCTTCTCGTCCTGGAGCTGGTGCACGTTGCCCTCCATGTTGGAGAGGGAGCGGGTCAGGTTGGATATCTGCATCTCGTACGTCTGCTGGGTGGACAGGTGCTGTTGGCAGAAAAGTAAAGAAGAAATTGAGGGGTCAGTGACACAAAGACGTAACTCCATTTTGGCTTTTGTGGTTTATGTGTCACTGAGTACTTGGGCCTTAAGGAGTTAAGTCTTGTTTCACTAGCCATTGACTTCAATGGGGTGTTGGGTGGAGTTAAGTCTTTGTGTTTTCTGGAAAGCTTACATTTTTCTGAACATTTTGAAAGCAAATACTCATTTTGGCAAAATATGGAGTTACGTCTTTGTGTCACTGAACCCTCGATATGCCGTTCTTGTATAGCGCATATCACATTATGATATAGCGTTTTTATGCGCTTCCAAAGGACTTTGGATATTATCACCCACTCACTACACCTGGGTCGAGTGTGGCATTTGTAGATTATGTCTTGCTAAAGGACATTAGTGCGGCAGCGAGATTTGAACCCCATACCTTGTGGTTCACAGTCCGGAGACTTATCCACTAGACCAATAGGATGTTGGATATGACGGCAAAACTGAGGGGCGCTGCTGCCACATTATGCAAAATGGACTATTATGCTTAAAGTGTTTGGGAATTTGGTCTGATTTGTTATGAATCCCCTAAAATACAAAATACTGGTGTAATAAAAACAACTCCACACAGGGGAGTCAGAATAAAGAAGAGATGCATGGCTTAAAAATGTATTAAGAATTTTTCGGATACAAAAGGGATAAACCATCTTTAAGCCGCCATCCAGGACATTGCACATCCACGAATTTGAGGCTTACAGTTACCTCATGGACATCTCTCTCCGTCTCATCCATCCTCTCTCGCAGTCTCTTCATCTCCGTCTCCTTGGCCATCAGTTCAAGCCTCATGTTGGAACTTTCGCTGGTCCTCTCGGTAGCCTCCGTCTCCCAGCGCTGTGCCTCGGCGGATGCGGTTCGATAGTTGTCAAGTAGACCACGGTTCTCTCGATCCTACAACAGAATGGAGCAATGGGTATCAATGTTTGACGTTTGCAAGACACATGTTCCTTAACAATAAGCCAGTTCATAGTTCAGGGTTCGTACACTTACACATTTTTAAAATTCCATGACTTTCCATGACTTTCCAGAGCAGGATAATGTAAATTTCCATGACCATTTTCAATGATGAACATGTCTTAATTTAAAGCGTACAACTATATATCATCGCAATACTAGGAAGCAAATCTCAAAACTATATAAGGCGCACCCCTATTTCGAAGATTCTCCCCCCCCCCCCCCTCCCCCCGAAAAAAAAAAAAAAAAAAATCTGAAAAAAAAATCTGGATTTCTTTTTTTGTCATCTTTAGTTTAAAAACAACATGTTACTAGACCAAGGTCTAACTTAGTTCACAAGCACTTCAACTGTGCCTCGTACAATGAGAGTGAAAGTATTTTTTGAACACTGAAATAAGACGTGATCTGATCTGGTTAACAAAAAGCCACCAAAAACAAAGCCTACATTGGTCTTTTTGTAAACATCAGATCGGCTCTTATTTCAGTGACAGTGTTCGAAAATACTTTCATTTTATTACGAGGCACAGTTGAAGTGCTTCTGAACTAAGTTAGACCCAGTAACAATGTTGTTTTTAAAACTAAAGATGACAGAATTTTTTCCTCCGAGTCCAAACAGAAATGTGGACAGGCTAGTTTTTGCGTGGTGATTCGTTATCCCCTGTGTAAGTGAGCTGCATCATACAGGTGAGTGAGCTGAAGACACGGGAGAGCTTCGGCCGGCAAAGTGCCTTGTGACAGGGCATAATTTATCGAGACTGAAAAAAAAAACTCTAACAAAAAAACTCTCTTCCTTTCAAATTAGGAACGTAGTTTAACTTCAAATAGTAGATCCTATTCTTTATTTGCATTATGTAATTAATGTTCAGACACAGAGATTTTTGAAAACCACTAAAAAGTAGCATTTGAGGACTCAAATATCCTGTACCTGACTATATAAGGCGCACCCCCGACTTTCGATATTTTGCTGACGGAAAAAAGTGTGCCTTGATTGCGGACCTTGGGGAAAGCAGCAACCACGAGGCTAGGCTAGCTAACTGGCTGTATGCTCGCGCTCGCACAATGGACGCCAAATGTGGAATCAAACCGCAATATTTTTTATCCTGCTGTCTACCAGCTATCATTCAAGACAGTTACAACAGGGTTTGTCACCTCCCTGGTTACAATAAGTCCCAGGTCAACATGCTTAGTTTAGACCACTCCCTAAGACGAAACCAGCCGGGTTTTATATACTGGGCTAGGCATTCACCACTTCTCAAAATACAGAAGTCCACTCCCTGTCAGAGCATCCATCCCACATGCTTTACTAGTATTGGTCCGTTTGTCTGTCAATTAAAAACAAGCGTGGAATGCAGCGCCCATGCTATACATGAACCCAAGATTTGCATACATTTTGTTATGTGCTGGTTGCCTGGTAACCGATAACAAACCCTGTTCAGAGAAACCACATGTAATATTACACCACGCTGGGCGGCAACTGTCTGGCATGCATGCACTAATCCTTGCCGTTTGTAAACACAATAGTTAAAAATACTGCTTGGATTTTGATAGGGAATATGAATATCTTTGCCTTTTAAAAATAATTCTACGGCACGACATGCTTTGGGGGAACTGAGAATGAGTGAAAGTCGATAGTGAAAGAGATAAAGAGATGTGAATGAATGTTGGGGTGGGATCGAGAAACAAAATGAAAGAAACTTGAGAAAGAAAAGAAAACATGCGAAAACTACTTTTCAAAGGTAAATAATTTTGTATTATTTTTAAGAAAGAGATCAAAACGTGAATTTGCCTACACACAGGTCAACAAACTTCATAATTTGTGATTCTGCAGTACTGTGCTAGCGGTCACTGACAAGTTTAATTTATGCTGGCTTCACTCCCCGCCCACTCACAAGGAAAGTTTTTGATTGGTCTGATCAGTCACATCACTTGCTTACTGTAAGGAGAAACACACACACAAACAAATGCACACTCTCGATCTCACAGCTCAGCACAATAGGTGAATTCGCCTACACACAGGTCAACAAACTTCATAATTTATGATTCTTCAGTACTGTGCTAGTGGTCACTGACAAGTTTAATTTATGCTGGCTTCACTCTCCGCCCACTCACAAGGAAGTTTCTGATTGGTCTGATCAGTCACATACACACAAATACTGTACACACACACTCTCACAGAGCTCAGTACATTGCATGAATTTGCCTATACACAGGTCAACAAACAGTCATGCACACACAAATTTCTCAAAAAGAACATTAGCATCGTACTACACTGCATTGTGATGGGCTAGCTATTATGTGAACCAAAAATTTTACAAAATGTGTTTTTCCTTTGTTCACAAGACAAATTAAATGCCATTTTAACAAACATCTTGAAGAAAAAAAGATTTTCCCTGACTTTCCAGAAGAAATGGACGAATTCCCTGACTTTCCCTGACTTTTTGCTTCTGGAAAAAACATTTTTAAATTCCCTGACTTTCCAGAAATTCCCTGACCCGTACGAACCCTGATTAGTTGCAGTCTGAGCATGAGCAGATAAAGGTCATTGCATAACATACTGGATACGTGCTCATGAAAGTTATATGCACACGCAGTGCATTCTATGATAAACAGGTGGAAGTATTCTTTGCAAAGGGAAAACAAAGGCTATTTATGTAACCCCTCCTTCACTGTAGGAGGGATTATTTCAAAATGTACAAAGTTGGACCTCCTCATGTTTTTAAGATCTGTGGATATTAGGGGTCATTTGGGACATGTGCTAACCGTGAACTGGTCTATTGATCTGCAGTCAATATCCTTTACTGATCAAATTCTGGACTTCAACCTTGGATCAATCCTTACACCTAATCCTAAACCAAACCTATTCTTGTAACTCTAACCTAACTCTATATCTTCGATGATATAAAACTCAGAGCAAGTGATGTCTGAGCAAATGTCGGATCATCTGTTCAATAGGTTCATAGGTTCACCATATCATGTTTGCTTCTTCATCTCAAACCTCTTTTGACTTTAATTACAAATCAAATCTTTAAAACTAATTGTTTGTTAACCCTTGATTTTGAACCTTTTTATTGGTAGCGGTGATTCTGTTCTCAGTCCTGGCCTTTCATTTTATTTTATTTCCCTGTTCGATGGTAGCAATGTTAAATACACCATAGGTTTAATACAATATGATACTATCTCCACCTGTACACATATTCTGAACCATAAACAATAAATCCAACTTGATTACCATTGGTCCAATCTACAGAAGTTTGGTGAGTACATCTAAACGATATCAGTCATGACCCTAACCATGAACAATTGTTGTATAACGTAACCAATTTACATTTAAATTTTCTCCTGCTCTGCCACTAAAAAGCAACTGCCCATGAGATGGTTGATTCATCTTTCTATTTATAATTTAATCCATAAAGCAAACATCAAAGCCTTCATGAGGAAAACAAAAATATTTTTCTCTTAAAGGGATCGTTTAACAATGTTAAATCTGAGATACACGGTCCTACATGTTACCAGTGTCTGTGATATGGTGTAATATTGAAGCCCTACAAAAATCGCACTTCAAAATGATCAAGAAGTGCCTCAAAAAAGTAAAAATCTTTGAGTGACATGTTTTACCATACTCGTTTTCCCCAATTGACTGTAGTGTTATGAAAACAATTTGTAATTCTAATCATTAATATCTTGATAATCAGACAGGCAATCGGCTTGTAAAAGTCATGGAGTTCCTGACTGACCTAAAGGTTTATAATTATCATTGCAGCATGAGCTAAATCAAGGATCTAAGACAAAGTTACCGGATCCCTTTAATATGATTTACCTTTCCTGCAAGCATGTCTTCAATACGAGCTACTTCAGCGATATAGTCCTGCACTTGAGTCTTGAGTGTTACCTTCTCTTCCAATATACTTTCCAACTCCTGATTTACAGTCTGTGTGCACAAAAACAATTGTGTTTCATGGTCAAAACATGGACATACATGTATGGGACTGCACAAAAATAGAAATCAGTTGCTTGGTCTATTAAACACATAAAGTAATTCTAGAAATGATGGAAATATTCGAGCATTTCAAGAACAATCATATCAATTTTGAACAAGCGACATAATGATGTTCTTCTACATGAGAATCATCATTTAATCAGAAAGCATCAGTCCATGTTTGTGAGAGAATATTATTTATAAATAGACGTGATAGCATCTCAGAAATGGGTGTTCTTGAGACAAAGAAATTCAAACGGGTCAAAGGTAATTGACTTTTTATCTATCCCTCCACCCCCCCCCCCTTTTTTTTTAAATGTCAATTAGTAAGGCATCATTGAGGCTCTTTCTAAAAAATGTAAATCAATTTGTAACATTTAAATATCATTACACCGTCAACAGTTTCTATTAAGACCACTTGAGGAAAACAGAGAAAGTGGCCACTGTAGATAGGTGGCCTTTGTCGACAGGTTCTACAATACAAATTAGTTTCTCAAGGGAGACAACATACATGGCCACAATAGACAGGTGGCTGCTAAGAACGATTTTACTGTATCCTGACTCTGACCTGGTTTTCTCTGGTCATGGTTGCCAGATCTTCCTGCAGTCTGCGATTTTCCCGTATGGTAACATCCCGCCCTCTGGAGGCATCAGTCAGCTCGTCTCTCGTCGAGTCCAGCTGACGTCGCAGGCTGCGGATCTCACGATCTTTGCTGCCGAGATCGTTTATTGCTTGTCTGAGGATTTAAGAAAAATAGAAATTCCCTAGTTAATCTATACTTTGATAAATATTCTAAATATGAGAAACATTTGCAATATGGTACACTTTGAACTCATCAAATACTTCGGCCATATGAGTTGGACCAGGGTTGTTGTAAGCCTGTTTTAGGTATTTTTCTCTTTTTTTTATGGTGGTGCTCTTCAATGATGGTTCTATTTTTGGATCTTCCACAAATTATTTCAGCTACTAAAAATACACTGATTACATAACATAAGGGGAACAAAAACTGTCCCCTTATCTCTCCATAAGTCTCTCTGTCTTGTTTTGTGGTGGTGGTGGTGGTGGTTTTGGAGAGAAGAACTTACCCTTTTCTGGCTCTAGACACTCGATATGCTTATTTCAACAAAAGAAGTATAAATTCTCATAGTCTAGAACTAAGGTCACATGTCCAACTTACTCTAATCTTGCCTCAAGGTCACCGACCGTTGCCCTGAGGTCAGCGATGGTCCGACCTCGGTCCATGAGTTCCCGCTCAAGGTCCAAGGTCCTCTCCGTCTTCTCGTCCACTGCCATCTGGAGGGAATCCTTCTCCCTGTCAATGGCGGATACTGTCCCTCGAAGCTCGTTGATTTCCTCCCGCAGGAGAGCGTTGTTGGCGTTCATGTCAGCTGTTTTAAGGGAGTCATAAAAGAAATAGTTACTTATGATAGATATGTCGTGGTTAAGTGGATACATCACCAGACTGTCGATCACAAGGTCTGCGGTTCGAGTCCCACCGTGCCACCAATGTCCCGTGGCAAGACATTGACCTACGTTTGCCACACTCAACCCAGCTGATGTAAATGGCTACCTGGCAGGAATTAATTCCTTGAAATGCTAGAGCGCTATAATGGCTGCTCAGCTAAAGCAGGGGTAATAATCTCCAAGTTTGGAAGGGCTTAGAGACTTAACTGTAATTTGCGCAATATAAAAGCTGAGTATTATTATTATTATTATTATAATAATCAAGCTGTATTTGCTCCATAAACTGCAAAACCCTCCCCAAAAAAGAAAAAAGAATGTAAATTAGGGTCTTATGAGAGTGTAACAGATTCCGTAACATATTGACACTATACTGGCTGCAATGTTTTCCCCATCTTGTTCTCATTTATAACAGCAACCGCAAAGACTTAGGAGACCATGTATGTTTCCTATTTGTTTGATCTAAAGTAGCTGTACTGTACATGTATAGCCTACGGTACATAATATTTTGTGGTCAAAACAAAAAATAGGATCTTGCTTGGGTCTACCAGAGCCTTTAGCATTTGGATATACTAATGGCGGCAACGGCTTGCTCATACAATACTCATTTCTAAGATGAGCAATAAAATAGTGGTCTAGGAATAAAGAGACAACATAGTTTCCAAACCAAGTGTTCCTACTGTACTTACTTATTCGCTCCTCTAGTCTCACAATCCTCTCCTCAGCAATCTGTAAATTGTTTGAATTGATGTGAAGTCTACGCTGGTATTCCTCTACTGAATGTTCTGTTTGATCTGTAATCAATCTGGAATTAAAACAGAGACAACATGTTATAAATATTCAAAATGATGCTTTTAAAAATGAACATTGAAAAAAAGGTCGGTTCTAGAATGGGAATATATCATGTATCACCCAGAGGACTGTTAATTCAAACCCAGAGGACTGTTAACAACTTAACTCATAATTTAACAGAGATTTAGCTTCCTTCCCACATCATTCAATAAGCTTCTCTGTCAGATGACGGATGCTGAAGATGCTGAATATGCAAAGAATCTTGGATACATTATTTCTGCTGCAATTTTGCTTTGGCTACTTTGTTGATGAAAGCATGTCTTGAGTTTACTTGTCTGCCTGCGCATGCTAACTTGGTTACTACATGAACTAGATAACTTTTAAGCAATCTAAATTTACATGCAAGTTTATGTAAAAGCGATTTAGAGACTAATCTCTATGGGTAGGGGACTTGTGGAACTGACTGGAATATTCTTAACTTTTGTACAAATAGGTAGTTACCAATACACCTTAACAATTATGGAAAGCTGTTACCATCTATGAAAATATTTTGTAAAACTTATTTTAAAAGGCATACAATTTTGATTCAAATCATTCATACTTTCTATTATCAAGGAGATGTCATGTCCCTGATGTGGAATTTATAAAAAGTCTCAATATACTTGATTTAATTTTTTTCGCTTTTGAATATATTTTATTTTAACCCTATTTAGCCCGGGGGGGGGGGTGGGGGGGGGGGGGGGGGGGGGGGGGGGGGGGGGGCTTTAGAAGCCCCCCCCCTCAACATTTTTCGCGATAATTTTTTAACACAAGAAAATCTTGCACTGAAATTTTGTGACTTTTTGCTTATGAGCCTCGCGTATCTTTTAAAAGAAAATTTCCGAAAATCGGACCTACCATTACAAAGTCACGTGTCCTTTTGTCTTTGCATGTCAGCCCGAAAATCGCTAATTTTTGTGATTTGTGGTACAAAACATATGGAAATCTCATTTTTCAAATAAAGAGATAAAAGATTGGTTATTTGGTCTTGTTTATAGTTTAGGTGTTTATTTTGGGGGTCAAAATAGTTGAATTATAGTTGGAAATAAAACAACAAAAACATTAAAATACATAAGTTAAAAAAACAAAGAAATACATAAGAAATTATCAAAACAATAGATAACATAAGGAATAACCCTGGTTTTTCAATTTTTTGTGTTGTATTATTATTCCAAATGGTCTAACAAATATATGTAGTGAGAAAGAATGCTTAAATATGAATAATGTCTGATTTATGGGCAAAAATGTGAATTGTATGACCTTATTTGCATAAATTACCATAAATATGCAAATGAAGTGAATTTTTCAAAAAATTGTAATTACCATAGTATTTTATACACTTCACTTGACATGTATGCAAATTTTCGCGAGCGATCGGGCGTTTCACGGCCGAGATCATAGGGGGGGGGGCCTTAGAAGCCCCCCCCCACCCCCCCCCCCCCCCCCCCCCCCCCGGGCTATGCAGTTTCAAAATAGCCCGGGCTAAATAGGGTTAAGGCTACAAATGGCTCTCCATAATTTTAAAGTCCCAACTTAGGATCTTTGTGAAACCCCCCACTGGTATCACATGTAGTAAAATGTGAGTGATTGTGACAGGTGCATTGTACAATCAAGCTGACTAAACAACGAGAGACTGCATCTAACCTGAGCTTGGAAGCTTGAGCTTTGCTTGCTGATGCATCTTCCTTGGCCTCCTCTATCTTGAACACCTGGATACGGACCTGCTCCTCTAGAGTGATAATCATAGCCTGCATGGACGACACCCTGGACTGACTACTGTTCCGCTCCTGCTCCGCCTGCCAAATAGAATTGAGGAACAATCAACATTTTGATACTTACAACTAAATGCTTGATCCTTGCATTCCTTGGCCCCCAGGGGACCTATGGTTAATGATCCTATTAGAGGGAAAATATATTTAGGGATGGATGCAATAGGTAGCATCCTCTATCCTAAAGACCAGGGAAGTGTTTCACAAAGACTAAGATCGACTTTAAGCCTGCATGGACGACACCCTGGACTGACTGCTGTTCCGCTCCTGCTCCACCTGCCCAATAGGATTGAGAAACAATCAACGTTTCAATACTTTGACTGAATGCTTGATCTTTAGCACGCAGGGGACCTACGGTTAATGATCCTAGTAGAGGGAATAGGTCATTAAGATAGGTAGGAATGAAAGCATCAGGTAGCCTCCTCTATTCTAAAGACCTTGGTGCAGACCTGGCGGTTGTTTCACAAAGACTAAGATCATCTTTATGTTAGACTTAACTATGGCAGGCTGTTCATGCTACTGTTTGCTCTCACCATTTACTGGCATTGATCGTTCAAGGGACGTAAAAACCATGGTCACAAATCTATAGAATTTACATTTTTTGATAATTAATTATTGACAGAAATCATATTATCTAAAGATCACAATGGTGAGAGCAACTAGTAGTGGCATTAACAGCCTGCCATACTTTAAGTCCAACTTAAAGTCAATCTTAGACTTTGTGAAACACTCCCCTGGTTGCAGACATGTTTCTCTATGATGCTGGTCATGCATTGTCAGCAAGGACGACACCCTACAATGCTCACCATTCTTCTTTTACGCTGCTTCCTGACTGAATGCAGATTTGTAATTCTATTATGTATTATGTTTTTATGCTATTCAGGATGCTAAGAGAGTAAATAGTATCTCCTGAGAGCCAGAAATCTGTCACCTCAAATCATTCCTCCCCGAACAACAGGGTACCAACTGCAATAAGAACACAGGACCTTCCAGTCACAAGATAACTACCCTACCACTCCGGAATCACACTTTTATTAAATTACTAATTCAATGTCTTTTAGCAAGACATTAATCTAAATTTGCCACACTCCACCCGGGCAAGGTAAATTCCCTGAATGCTGGAGTGCCTTTTCATGGTAGCTTGGCCAAAGCCGGAATAATGATACGATTACAGGGCCTTAGATAGACAGTACTAATACCGATGAGGCTACCCAAAGTGAACAAGACATATCATTATAATTATTATCATTATTATTTTTTTGAAGATATCTTGAGAAGACAAATAGAATACAGTTGGAAGCTTCTTACTTACCCCTAGTAAGAGGTGTTCTAGATCCTCTACCCTCTGCTCTAGCCTTGCCTTGTCACTCAGGTGAGTATCCGTTGATATCTGTGGATTAACAGGAATTATACTTTGAGACCCTGAGAACAGATCTCAACAAGTAAAAGAAATAGGACTGTCCAAACTCACAAAGAATTAAGAGCAAAATCTGCAAAAGGTCGACGGGCAACAAGTGACTACTTTCCCACATACAATTTCACTGATTCACTTATCTGAGACACTTTAATCTTTTTCTGTGCGCTTTTTTAGTACTGACATCTTTAATTCTAAACTGAATGAGGAATATCACTTAAGCTGGGCTCTCATAAAATGAGTTCTTTAAAACTTACAAAAATGAAAATAATTTCATAACTTTGATAATTTCCTTTGTGTATGTGCAATACGCGTGGGATCTTCTCACAAAATGATATATACAAAAGGGCTTGACAATTCAGAACAAAGCGAAGGTTGCATGGAATACTGATTCCCTTACCTTCAGTCTTTCTCTCAAGCTATCTCTCTCTGTTGTAATGCGACGTAAATCAGCAATGGCGTCGTCCCTCTCGTTCTCCACCCTCCTCAGGATGGACTGAGCCGCTAGAGATGCTCGGGAGGACTGTGGGGTTTTGATAACTTCTTGCCTCAATCTTTGCAGCTCATCGTTGGCCTGAACAAACATATTGAAGTATGATTTGATCAACACTAATGTGAATGACTAAGGCAACGATAACAATAACAGACATGCATGAACGATGTTCAAAACAAAATAATATAGTTATTGGATTGTTTTGTTTCTTGAAATAGCGTTGAGAATTGATATCACCATCAAAGCTCAATATACATTTCTTCAATATACATCATATATTGTAACAATTGTAAACAGTAGTTTGAATGATTGTCTTTTATGTTTTTCATGTGAATCTACAATCATATTTACCTGTTGATATAACAAGTTGACTTTATCTCTCTCTGAAGTCAGGACCTTTACATTGGTTTGAATCTGTAATCAGAAATGAAATAATGCAAGTGAAAAATTCTTATTAAAACGAAAATCACAGACATCACACTAAAGATCAATTCAATCCAATGCAATCTGGTCAATTAAAATATATGTATACAAAGTAAAATTCAAAAGACTAGTGTACAATGTTTACTGAAAACATGTCACAAAAAATTAACACAAAATAGGAACGCAAGTAAAGATTTGTTAAAGTGCATAATTATTTAGTATCAAGATTTGAACATTTCTCAAAAGCTCCAAAGTTGGCTGATAGCCGAAGACAACACACACTAATACCGAAAAGAATTGCCAATATATTATGCAATCACAAGAACATTCATAGATATTACTACAACAAGAAGGTTCTACATTTTTGACTTATTATCCCTCTCACCTCACACTCAGCACACGTTTACTCAAAAGAGCAATAAAATTAACGAAAAACAAATAAGATTCACCCATGACTGTGGTTGTTAATTGGATCTCCCATACACCAAATCATTGAATGCCCATGCATATACAATTACATAATCATGAAGAGATTCGTTACAATATTTTGTTTTTCTGGTGGGCCTACTTTAGGTGCTACAGGAGCTATCTCGGTAGCTGTAAAACTGACAAATCGCCATGAACACCTACAAGTTTTGAGAGTCATCCAGGAATTTTTGCCTCAGACAAACCAACTCTCAATTCAATCGACATTAGTCTCTATGCTGTGCATTTCAAAATAAACTCTTACCTCAGACATGTGTCTCTCAAACTTGTCCACAAGCGATTGTAGCTCGTTCCTTTCTCTCTTCAGATTCACCATCTCAGCTTCGTCATTTATACTCTACAAACAGGAATATGGAAATACATATAGGGTTATAGTAGTAGGAGTGGTGGTTATTTTACCTGCTAAGAAAGCATAAATTCTTGTTAGTAAGCAACCAGAGGACCAACGGCTTAGGTCCTTTCTGAGAGACCTGGTAATGAGGATTAATGCCTTACCAAAGGGTACTAGCGCATCGCCTTGGTTTTGAGCCCAGGTCACCAGATTACGAGACAACTACTCACCAACTGAGCTATCGCGCCTCCTCAAAGTTATCTATATCATGAAGGGTTATTGCACAAAGATTTTGATACATTACGTTGGATTGCCCATGAATATTTCCCCATAAATATCACGCCTCTTTTACAAATAAGTGTTAGCAATTTCAGTCATAATAAAGCGGGACTGCACTACTTGTAGCTACTTGCGCCTTCTATATACCAAACAATCCATAAGCGGTACCTGTTGGTCCCTCATGGTCCCCTTTTTCTTATGTTAATTGAGGGCCGATTGGATGAGTTAACCACCTGTCGGTGACCACGCAGGGAGGTCTAATCCCTCCTAGCCAAACTAGTGCAGATACTGATTTTAAGTCAAATATAAATCTTTGAAGAATCATGTAGTTCTCTCCCATATTCCAGAGAGATAACTGTCACCACCCAACACCAGAGGTCAAAGTGCATTGTCGCATAACTTACCAAGTCTCTGAACGATGAGGTGACATCTTTCTTGGCAGGGCTGGCCTGCTGAGCTACACGTAGCACCTTGAGGGTTTCGTATTCCCTCTTGTAAAAGCTCTTCTCGTCTTCCAGCACCCTGATGATAGCTTCGTAGTGGGTGACACTCTGGAGAGAGAATGTTTGATTGCAAAGTCTAAAGTTATCTATATCATGGTATCTTATTACTGACACCCCTATTGTTTACATACAGGGGTGATAGTAAACATCTCAACCACGCCCCCCCTTGAGTAAAACAAGAAAAGAAGAGGATCTAGGGGGGAAAATGGCATCTAATAACATCCCTCCTTTTAAGTAAAAAAATTGCGAAAAAATAGAGAAAATACAGGGAAAATAGGGATAAAATCAGGGAGACAAAAACCAAAAAAATTAGGAAGAAAATAAAATCGGGAAGAAAAAAAAATTGGGATGCTGATTTAAATCGGGTAATTATCAGGCCTGTTACTTATCACAAATTCACTGGCTTATTTCCTGAATGCTACAAGTAGAAATGTGTTTTCCCTGCATTCATGGGACTCACTTCAAATGATACTTTTCTGAATTTGCCGTTTCTTGATTTTGTAATAATAATCATAATAATTAACAAGTATACAGTGAAACGTGTCTATAAAGACAACCCAAGGGAGACAAGAAAAGTGGTCTTTATGGGCAGGTGGTCTTTATGTACAGGTTCCTTTAATATATGTTTCAATGAGAAACCATTTTCAAGGGAAGCACGAAAAGTGGTCTTTGTAGACAGAGGTCTTTCTATACAGGTGTTCACTTACTAAAGCAGGTTTGACTGTAATAAGATTGATTGTGATTGACTATCCTGTACCTTATTCTTTGCATCCTGAGCTGCCATTGACCTGCTTGGGCTCCCGGTCCTGCTTCCCTTCCCTGGGCTCCCGCTCCTCTTTGGGCTCCTCCCCCCGCTCGACGACAGGGTGGGGGAGGGTAACCCTTTGTTCCGTATGATCCTGTTCAGCACCTCCACCTCCCCCTTGAAGTAGTCCCTCTCCTCCTCCAGGGCCTTCATGTAGTTCTCCACTTTGGAGGAAGGGGCGCCCCCCTTCTTGGATTTGCCTCCTCCTCCTCCGACCTTCTTGCGCATTCTCTCCAGCTCGAGAACCAACTCCCGCTCTGAACGATGCGACAACAAGAAAATAATAGAAAATAACGAAATGAAATATGAATCGTATGATAAGAAATGTACCAACACCGACATTTATCTTTTATTTATTTGTTTATTCCGTTTTATTTAAACAGGGAAGCCTCGTCGGTAATCAAAGTACTGTTTTACAGGGAGGCCTTGCAAACAATTGCAACATATATGAAGATAAAAACTACTTGAACGATATAAACAATATACATAGTAACATAAAACATCAAACCGAACAGAAGATTACATAATCAATCTGAATAAAAAGGAGTTGGTCGGTTTGGAATCGGCGTGAAGTCAGGTTGGTGGTGTGAATACGGTATGATTTACAAGGATAAGGGGCAGCAATCGCTGCCTGTATATGAGCTTGAAACAATTTGTTAACCCATGGTCACAGACCTAATATGCCATTGTTTTGTGACCCATATCTCATGTTATATATTTGTAAAAATGCAAAAGAAAAAGAAAATCAAACAGAAATAAATAAATCAAATCAAAATCAAATCAAATAAATACCACATTGAAAGATAAGGCATCAAACGAAAATACAGTTTGAATTCAATACAAGGAATCATCCTCTCAATTCAGACATAATTCTTAATACAAATAAGAGCAGTGATACAGGAGATTGAGGATGTGTGTTTCCAATGAAAGTTAAGGCTTTGGTTGCAATTTAACAGTTAGAGCTAGATTAAAGTTGGGTCTGGGATTGAAGTTTGATTAGTGGTCAAATTTAGAAGCCATAGCAACGGTCAGAAGCGGCCTTCAACCTCCATATTAGAAGGATGGACCAAAGGACCATCTAACTTGTTTAAATTTATGTCAAAGCGTACTCTTGTTTTTTACCATTTGAGGTGAGTTTGTTGACCTGATGGCTAAGTTTCCTCTTGTCTTCCTGGATCTTGTCAGTCAGATTCTGAAGCCTCTTGAGGTCCTGGTGTTTGACGGCACCATCTGTCCTCAGTGAATCAATATCATCCAACAGGTTTTTCCTCTCCTGATACACAATCATACAAAATGAAATAGATTTAATAGAGATGGAGTCAAACAATAAGTACTTGGTACAGCTTCCTTTTGGCTTGAATACGATGCCATTATTACATTTACAAGGAATAAAACAATTTAGGAAATTGTTGTGTTATTAATCATTTAAAACAAAGAAGAAGTATTATTCATCTAGCGGTCAAAATTTTGTTGCATACCGGTATGTGCAATCAAGTTGGGAGTATTTTGTTCTTTATTTGATCAATAAATTAACTGACATTCAAATGATTTTTGCACTGGACTAGTGTGATTGGCAAAGGAATGGACTGTCAAATGTGTACATTGTCATAGCAACGATAATCTTATGCTTGGCTCTACACAAACCATTTTTTCTTGGAGGTCAGGAGCAAAATATTGGGGGTATGTGCATACTGGGCCCCTGTTCATATTTAGCATTACATGTACCTGTCTCAGTTGCTCTACTTCCACCTCCAAGTCTTTGATCTCCCGAGTTGATCCCCTGATCTCTGCCTTAGCCTCAAACAGATCCTTATCCGCAAGGGTCACAACGCTGTTCTTATCGGCCTGCAGCCGTTTGGCGAGCCTGTCCACATCGCGGAGCTCCCCCGCAAGCTCATCATTACGACCTGTGAGCACGATGTTCTCCTCGATGGCCGACTCGCGTGCCAGGCGCGTGTCTTTCAACTCACGGTCGAGCTCACGGTTAGCTTGCTGAAGGTACTCGATCTATTCACACAAGAAATACAATTTGATATTGGAACATGTAAATAACATGTTTAAGTTTAACTGGTAGGGGATTAGGTCGGGGGGGGGGGGGGGGACCTGAGCAAGTCATGGTTATGAAGTTAGCGTTTCAAGACCCAGGCAACCAAGATAATACAGCCAGTATTTTCAATCATTCATTTTCCCTTTTGAATATAAATATATCGTTTTCTCTTGTATGTCAATGTGCCAAATGAACAAAAACAATTAACACTTTGGGAAGGATTTATTTACCTGGATATTGAGATGAGACACAAGCCTTTCATTGCTGCGGTACTTGGCTTCCGTTGACATCACATCAACCGGTCTACCGCCCTCTAGCTGACGGCTCAGCCGGGATATCTCTTGATCCCGGTTGTCAACCTAGAAACGGATGGATGAGCAGAGGATAAAAACGATGATCAACTCAAAGCCTAACATACAGATAATGTCAAAATGAACTGAGGAAAAGAATGATTACCACTCCCGAGAAGCTCAAAATCAAAGAGAAAAATTATATCTCAATTTTTTTCTGTGCATATATAACCTCAAAACTCTTGTGAAGAGGTTGACTGAGTAAATAAACAAAAAAAGTACTTCAGCAGAATATGAATATGCCAATTCCCCCCAAAGCCAGATGAATTTGAATGATGCAGGGGGCACAAGCTTGGATGTGTGTATTATCATAATTGTAAGTATCATTATCCTACCAAGGAGAGAAGGAAAAACAATTTAATTTGACTTTATGATTTATAGTTGATATTAAGCTACCGGTATATAAAAGAAAATTGAAGTCAGTTAATTATGTCATTTTTATATCACAAGTATTAGATTCATATCGAATTCGAATAAGGATCAATAAATGCTCCACTATACTACACTTCTGTTCATAAGAAAGCCACTAGAGTGAACACTTGTTAAGGTCCTTGGGAACGAGGAAATTACCTTGTTATATCAGGAATCTAATAAGTTAAGAATATAAAAAACTGGGACCGACAAAATCACCTTGTCATGACAGATACCTTGTTAATATATCAGAGCTCTTTATGCTGAGGTTCCACCATACCGATATGGCTAGAGAATTGTCTTATATAGTACATCTTACTGGTAGTATTTAACGATCTGTATCCATTATTATTATGTTTTAATTTTTGTTAATAGAATTATGAAACTGATAGCAAGACGTTATTTATTGGACCAAATTATGATAGTAACCTGCTTATTAATTTTATTCCAAAGTCATAAGGCCTGTCAAGAGTTCATTAAATTAATCCTGCTATATTCTACATTCATGATTGATCTAAATCCAAAAAGAGAAAAACATTTAAATAATGTTGGGCCAAACCAAGACAAGCAGTGATAATCTGGATGAGTGATTACAAAAATGAAACACCTGACATGAAATTCCCAATGTCAAAGACCATCTAAAATTAAAAAGCAAAACAAAACAAACAAACATAAAGGGAGAAAGAATAATTAGATCTATTTGGACTCTTCAAAATTAATATAATTGTGTAAAATACAGTGATATGCATACCTACAAATTGATTGAATTAATTGAAAGCTTCATCGTTCATGTCCCCACCCACTTTTTTTCTGCCTGCCTGCCTCCTTTTTCTAATCATTATGTGATATTTGTTGCTGAGAATCTGATTAGGCTAGCCCACAGAGTTTTCAAAACAGTGTACTTTCAACTTGTAAAATGCATACTCTTTTGTAGAAAAAAAAATAAGAATCTCTTACATTTGTTTCTTCTTCATTGTTTGACCCCATATGGACCTATTCATTATACTAGCCATACCAGCATGAATTTAATAGAATTAGAATGTGTGTGGACAATATTAAGTATTAAAAAAAATAACATGGAAGTGATTTGAAGGAACCTCCAGCCTCCAATTCCTCACATGTCTCAACTTGAAGAAGTACCGGTAGTATTAGTATACTACTAGTAAGGGGAACTAGTAGTAGTAATTTAAGGGGAACTGAAAAAAGGCCCTGCCGCGAAACTTGGAATTTCTGTTCATCGATTTAGTTTAGCATATTTAATACTCTACAAAACCAAGAAGATAAATGTATACAGTGGACGCGCCGTGGGCGCTGCGCGGCCTCAAATTGAAGCGAGCGGCCAAGCAGAAAAACACCTGCCATCGAACTGTGAATGCGCCGAGTATGTACTACAGCAACAGTACGGGCTCCGCGGTTCTGCAGCACAAATGAAATCAATTACTCTATAGACTATCCTACAAAGTAGCTACTAAACCCAACATTTTATCTCACCCTAGTCCTCGATTTTGATTTTCTTCCGCTGCTCTGTCGTTCTGACATTTTGAGAGCTCAAAATTAAATCCATGCAAAGGAAATTGTAGTATAAAATAGAGCTGTACTAGCAGCCGACAGTGCACTCGGCTGTACCATCCACACACAGTCACAAGCACCAGCTGTTCTTGTAGTAGTGCTAGTAGTATTTGTATTTGCATTCAAATCCTAACTGAATTTTCCACCGCATTCAACGATCGCGGTGTACCTTTTGACCCCTCCCTATTGTAAAATGTAAACAGAGATCCATCGATTTTTTTTCTCTCTCTCTCGTTCTCTTCATTCATTCCCAGCTGATGACCAAGGCTTGCCAAGGACACCGCGCGCTTCAACGATCCCCAACAAGAAAAGAATGATTTATTACCCTAGCCATATTGTCATATATTATGTAAATGAGCAAAGTAAAAGAGGTGGACGTTAAAAAGAATGGCTAATAGTAATATTTCCCATCAATGAAACACAGCGCGGCAACACCTCGCCATGCAGTACATAAAATGTATACTCCTGCCTAGCAACTTTATCAGTGGGTTGATCCATTAATCTATAGGGGGATTACGTGACGCTAAGTAAATACACGTACTGTAACTGTAAATACTAGGGACTTTTAGATTTGCGTAGCCTGATACGTGTGACGTCCATTCAAGGCAGTGCATTAAAGGGACGTCGACCGTAGCAATCCACATTGTCTTCGTGCAAATCTAAAAGTCCCTATTTGCGGTTAAGTACAACATTTGCGCAAAGGGGAGGGGTGGGTCACAAAATACTAGTACATGTATTACAATGGCATATAGTCGCTCTACGTACGACCACATGGACCTACTAGGTCACCCTGGTTATACCCACACACAATTTTGAGGCGAGTATGGTAAATTATATTGTACTACTACTACTACTAGTCTCACCGCCAACCCAACTCCGCGACGATTTCAAACTGACCGACTCATTTTATCCAGGGTGATATAATTTTCGATTCGATTTGATGTCGTGTGACTGGGAAATAATGCTGCATATGATTATACGATTCTAGAATAGATCGTCTCAAGAAATATTTGTCAGATGACTATTACATGTATCTGTTTTATGAAAGATATATAAATTATGTCCCTTTTGCAGCCAACATCAAATTCTGTAGAACTTTTCAGGAATTATATGTCATGTATGTCCTATCTTTGGTATTTAAACGTTAGCAGTGTCCCAATCTACAAATTATGCAAGGAAACCCGTTTACTTGCTAGACTTCACTGTCAGACACTATTGAGTGACTGACTGGCCTTTTCTCTTCTTTGGTAATAACATACATGAAATGAGCTGTAAAGGGTTCATGAGTATTTGTCTACATCAATAACCCACTTCTTGTAATGGCCAACATTAAACTGATTGAATCTTTGCGCAGCATAAAACGTACGACCATTCAGTACAATGGTCTGAAAATCAGACTATTACTTACTGACTCTATAGCTCTTAAAGGAATCACACCAAGAAAAATCCATTACAACTGATAATTAGAACAAATAACAGATGGATGGAAAGATTATCTCATGAAAAACGCGAATAACTTGCTGAGAAATCATATAGGCGGAAAGGCGTAAAATGCAGTTTTGCCAAGACCCTTCTCGGACCCCTAAACCCCGGAACGTTAAGCCAAACACACGAGCTGGCGAGCTCGGAATTGTGACGTCACATACTGGACACAATCGGCCAGCTAGATTATATATCTACGGCAATTTGCTCGTTACTAATTTTGTCGTTCTTTCGCATTAGTTTACATTTCATTCAGGAGTGTGTCATCTTATAACGTTATAGAAAACATTTGCGGTATTATCTTACTCTTTATGACGGAATTATAGGCTATAAACGTGGTTTAGAACAAGTTCAGACTAGTACTAAATAGATTTGCGTGTTTGAGTAACTCAGTTCCGGAGTCGCTCAGCTCCGGGGAGCTGATGTTGCACGTTTCGTTGACTACACTCCAAGGTGCAGCGGCGGCCAGCGCATCGCCTAAGCCACATAAGCTCAGCCAGTCAACATTTGAATCAAGGTAAACATGTTAGAAATTGCAACTGTTATGATGAAATATTCTTCTTCAAAATGTTTAACATGTCATACTCATGTAACTTTAAAAAAAATATATATGAATAGATCGAAATATAGCACCAACTAACTAGTAACTAACTCGGACCTGTCGCGAGCGATTCGCCTGGCCTGGTCGGGCGGGCTAGCTAAAATTCATGACAATAACACTACAGACTAGTACAGTATAACTTCTGATACTTATTCTAGCACACCATAATCAAAATGTCTTAATATTTTGTTATAGACATACCTAAGTATTATTAAATAAGTAGATCTAAGTATTAGTATTACTATGAAAATCGTCAGTGACTTTTTTTGATAAATAATTAATTATGAAAATTAAATCCAGACTTTGGTCTTTGCAGAATTTTTACAGATTCTCATCATGTCCAAAAATTTGATGAGCAAAGAATAGACCCTCTCGTAAGATCTAGATCTATAGATCTTAATTTTTATATGCTAAATTTTGCATTACGTTCTAGACAAATTCACCGACGCCAACTCCTGGGATTGGGAATTTTTTAATTTCCAGTTTGGTGTTGGTGTTCGCGAATCTCTCGTCATGCAATACTGACAAATTACTTTCAGTTAAAATGACTGCAAATCGTCGGCAATCATACAGTCAAAGTATATAGTTTTAAGGAGTGATGATATTTTTTCAATGCCGATTGATTTTTATTTGTCAATATGATGAAATTTAAATACCATTTCTCATCAACAAGCCTTTGCGTGGAATTTTAAGATGATTGGTGTATACGTTATGTCACTCACTGTGCTATCGATAACATGATCTAAATTGTCTTTCTATACTCAACACCAATACTGACACCGTACTTTAAATCAACCAATGAATTGGTTTCAAAGTAGCCCTACTGACTATCTTTTGTTTTTATTTTTTTCCTTTTCTTTGTCTTCACAGTCAAGCATTGGAGATGGATTTGACAGAAGATGGAGACCAAGACAAGCCAAAGGAAGTCATTAGGAAGAAGAGGAAAACTGGTTCCCGCTGCATTGCATATGGCTGTGGCAATACCTTGCATAAGGGTTTCATCATGCACCTAATGCCAGGAAAGATGCCAGTAGGGCAGGAACAATTCGACAACGTTCAAAAACAGTGGATAACTTTCATCGGCAAAAAAAGAAAATTTGAAGCGAAGGACGCAATCACTTATTCCAACATATTTGTCTGCAGTGGCCACTTTGTGCGTGAGGACTATGAGCAAAGTCAAGTCGAGATGTACAGAAGAGGACTCAGGACCCGGCCCCCTTCCCTGAAGAAGTGTTCCTTGCCTTCTTTGAACACTGCAGAACAGCCGTTCCCATCAGACTGGTTCTTGACTTCTCCAACTTCTCTATTCTCTTTGTCATCTCCATCATCATCATCTCCATCATCATCATCACGTACAGGTACATGCTCTATCACAACCAGTACCAGCTGTACAGTACCTACACCTGCCTTACACGAATATCTACCTCCTTCGAGTGATTCCTCCAGTCCTCTTCATACATCGCATGAGCCTGACATACCAAAGCGAAGCCGCAGGAAATCCATATGCATCAGAAAAAGAGTAAGAATTTGATTTTTAATGAGACTGTTACTTAGTGTTAGTGTATTGTACCAGGAGATTCTAGTGACAGGATGATGTTAAGTTGGCATTGAGCATTTATGAAATGTTGGTGAACATCCCAGCTAAACTTGATTGCATCAACATTTTAAATAAGCTATGACCAAAGGGGATGATTATTTTTTTCTCCCCCTTTTTTCCCATCCTAAGGATCCAAATTATAAACAATTAATTTGATCTCTTTCCTTCTGCAGGATGTCGATGCACTATATATTGACTATGTCAGACATGCGGATGAAGAACGAGCCCAAGACCTTCTTGATTGCTCAAAAGGAGTACAGTGTGCAGTTAGAGTAAGTACAGGTGTATCAATTCATATCATTTTTGTGTAAAGTTCAAATGAATGTATATTTATAACAAGAATGGATACTGTGACTTGTCCCTGTCCACTTGTAATTATTCCACTTAACTACATGTATGTTACACCACTTACATGTTAGTTTTTTTCGACTACTCGTCGCAGCCCTAGTGCATACAAAGTGAAATACCGTGTAAAAAACTAATGTGCATTTTTAGATGTTTTCAATTAATCACATTGATATTTTAAAAGAAAATTACAAACTGTCAATCGTAATTTGTGATAAATTGGGCGCGGCACGAATAGTCTCGGTCGTTCATGAAGTAGGCAAGTTGGCGATTACTACATAACACTGAGCCAACGGGTATTACGCTCCCATGCGCAAGATGGTATACATGTAGGTATTGCACGTCTGTATGCTGCCCACTATATACCCAAGCTTGATCATCTTTAAATATAAAACTGACTGTATTTTTGTGGCAATGGTCTTGCAGCTTTGTATGTCCTTTCAATCTCCTTCTCCCCCTGTTTTACCATAATTTGCATTGAGATTACAACATACGTCATCTGAAAATTGACAAGAATTTCCCTAAATACAGTTCACATTTAAAGCTGCTATTATTCAACATTTGAGGATAAAATTCTATCTCTTTCTTCTCATTTTAGACTGTCAAACAGGAACAGGAAGATGACTCTGACTTTTGCTCTGAAGAGTGTACATGTTGGGAGGGAGCAGATTGTATCGATGGACAAGAATGCAGTACATCGGTCAGAATTGAACCACTTGAAGACATCAGTGCATCCATGCTGACTACAGTCCCCAAAACTCCTCGAAAGATATGTTGTGCACATCATGATCATACGAACTCCATCCAAGAAAGTCCAAGGAGCATGAAGCAGAAACTAGAAAAGGCGAATGATCAGCTGTTCTCCGTGAGAAGACAACTCAAGACATCTCAGGCCAAAGCACAGAGACTGAAGAAAAAGGTTGATTCTCTGCAGGAAGTACTGAAGACACTGACGAAGAACGATTATTTGACAGAACAGGGATGGGAAATGTTGGAAAAGACATGTGATGTGCCAGCAGGAACAATAAAGAGATTTGTCAAGTCAAGGAGCAAAGATGCAACTTGATCAGCATCTCAAAAGTCAAAACCCACAGAGCACAAAGCAAATAACCTTGAACCTGGCTGGAAATACAGTGTGAGTCAAAAAAAAAATACACTCAGAAAATTGTCATTTATTTTAAAAGTCAGCTATGAACAAAAGTTTATTGTACATGTTTTGAAAGAGTGTTATATCCCGAATCGTTTGGCATCCTTTTTGTGTGGTACATGTACATGTATGTACATGTATGTGTTCACACATGGATGAACAGGAGGCATTTTTTCTGAGAGTGCAAAAATAGACTCACGCAAAAGTACCAAAGTGAGAGAATGAATTGAATTTATCAAATGAGATGCATTGCTTTTGCTTTTTGCAGAAACGAAGTCACACACACATGTGCGCACAAATGTTCTTTGATATTTGATATTTGTGGCTGATGATTAATTTTGTTAGGAATGTTACTTGGATCTGCAATGACCAAATTAATACCCAAATCCCAATTGTTTTATTCAAACATCACATGTAAAACTGTGGTACAAGTTGATTTTTGCACTCTCTTAAACATTGTCTCCTGTTCATCCTAGCGTGAACACATACATGTACCACACACAAATGATACCAAATGATTTGAGATAAACATTCTTTCATAAGATGTTTTCATATATGATTTTTAAAATAATAATCAAGGTGTAAACATATTTTTGACTCACACTGTACAGGTATTAATCTGACAGATTAATGCCAATGTGTTTGTAAGTGTGTAAAGAGCTTGCTGCATGTGTGAGCAATTTGCCAGGTTATGGGTCTTACCGGTATGTAACAAATACTCTTATATTTTGTACCTGTGTATAAGTGTGTCTTTTTCGGCAGCAAAAAAGTGCGTCTTATACACAGAGATTTACGGGTACACTGAATCATTGTACTAATTTATTACTTGCCAATGTTTTGCCAGTTTTTACGCTTGACCATTTTTACATTGGTTGTTTATTGATATTGTTAACTTGAATTGTTTTTGGAAAGAATAAACATGGAACTTAATGTACAACAATAATACCAAGTCTATCAAATTTTATTTCAGGATTGCATGAAACA
Source organism: Strongylocentrotus droebachiensis (assembly GCA_035222895.1). Taxonomy (NCBI): domain Eukaryota; kingdom Metazoa; phylum Echinodermata; class Echinoidea; order Camarodonta; family Strongylocentrotidae; genus Strongylocentrotus; species Strongylocentrotus droebachiensis. The sequence continues at coordinate 105,623 of JAVYIG010005025.1, forward strand.
GTTTGACCTAGTTTCCCTACTTTTCTCTTTTTGCATATTTGTTTGGGGCCCGCAGCAAGCATCTCTCAAAATTGTTAATTTTGAAATCCAGATTTTCTGCCTTCAGCGATCCTCCGTAGAGCGTCACGATTCGTTATGTCACATGCGAGACACAGCTAGCCACAAAATTGCATTTTACGCCTTTCCATGATATCTATATGATTTTCACCAATTTCTTAGTGTTTTTCAATTTCAAGAGAAAATCTTCCATCTATATATAATTTGTCCATAATTATCAATTGTCATGAATTTTCTTGGGGTGACTACATGTACTTCAAGTGAGGAAAGTCAATGTGAAAGAATATGTTTTGACTAATACGTGATGATACAAATTTTGCTGAGAAACTGCCTACTAATTGATATATTTGGTAAATTATTATATCTATTTGGACCGGATAGATATTGTGCACGTGTCGCGTAGTCCCATATACATCTTTCTGTGTAGTGCTTGTAACTTTACCAAGACTGGGCCAAATTTCTTATCATTGTGATGATTCCAGAACCTTGCAGTGCACACCAATAGTTACATGTATATATGCTAGATGATCAACCTTTTCTGATTTATTCCACGTTTCTTTCACAATGCAATCGCATGACCATAAGTGGTCTTTATCTGTAACAACAAGGACATTACTGTATACAAAACAGTCCATACATGACATGGCCTCTCACCCCAAAAATATGTTTTAAAAATGTGTATTCTTCTCTCTTTTTTAAAACTTGAAATGTCTCAAGTTTAAAATAAAGTCCTTTATGACAGTAGCTCACATCCAAGAAAACACCAGTTGAGAGACAACAATAAAAACAATCTTTAAAGGAAACCTAACCCCAAAGAATAAGTGTACAGTGTACAAATAAAGGTATTCTGAAAAATGGGATGTATTCCTGCCCTTTGATATACAATATTCCTTACGAAAATGTACAAGAGATATACAGTGTATAAATGAAGATATTCCTGGCATGATGTGATGCCTTTTAGCATGACGTGGGCGCAGCCATTTTCTTGAAAATGTGACGTTCCAGTTGAAGTTGTACATTATCATGCATCCAGGCTTTAGTTGGAAATAATTTTTAAATCAATAACGAAACCTTTACTTTTCAATGAGGAAAAATCATGACTGAGAAGATGGAAATTATATTTGGTGAAAAATAAATAAATTAAAATAACAGGGGAACAAATGTAACTAAATTCATTTATAAAACTAAACTGTAGTAGTTAACAAATCTAATTCATTTATGAGAAACCTTCACCCCAGAAGAGCACCAACTTATTTATGCATTTTGCGTTCTGGCAATCGTGGGATGATAGCAGGTGAATGAAATGCTTCATCACCACTCACGTCTGGGAAGGAAGCATCCATAAATTTGAATACATTTACTTGATAAACGACTTCGCATAGTACATCACGTTATCAAGAAAATGGCCATGCCCATGTCGTGCTGAGACACTACATTATTCTTGCTTTATACCTCTCTCTTACATCTTGGTGGGAAATCTTGTAGACGAATGGGCAATAATATAATAGATCTCTCAGAATAATTAAAGTCATTTCTTGGGGTTCGGTTTTCTTTAACAAATTTGGAGATAGTTACAATAAAGGGAGATGGATTCAAGATATACATGTACATGTAGACCGGTAGTGGTAAAATTGCGGTTCCAGGGTTTTGGGTGCAAAAATATCAAAATATCCATTCAAAATTGTTTAGATATTGCCTTCAGAGGTTTAGATGGCAATTCTTCAACCTAAATTTGCAAAAAACAGAAATATGTGCCCAAATGCTCAATGTTGAAGTGCATTCGCGAAATCTATCCAGGCAGGATCGATATGATGATTTACCAAATATATCAATCACGCGGTTTCCCGGGAAAATTTGTATCATCACATATTAGTCAAAACATATTCTTTCACATGATTGGTAATAAGAGCTTCTATTTCATTTTTTGAGAGGGGGGGAGGGAGGAGGGGGGGGGGGCACGTTTCCAAAACTGGTCTATACCTTTAAAGTGATAAGCTGTCTTAAACGCGATAGCTCAGTCGGTAGAGCAGTGGTCTCGTTATCCGGTGACCCGGGTTCGAAACTAAGTCGATGCGCTAGTGCCCTTTGGTATTAAAGGCATTAATCCTCATTACCAGGTCCCTCGGAGAGGACCTTAAGCAGTCGGTCTTCTGGCTGCTTACTAACAAAAATTTATTGCTTTCTTAGCTGTCAGGTAAAATAACCACCACTATCATACAATGTACCGCAAACAGGGAACTATTGTGAGAATGGAATGTTTGCAAATTTCTCACACTTGTGGTGTAGATTCACGAAAGTTTCTTGGCATCAAAATCGTCTCTTTTACAAATCGCAATAGTTAAATTGAAACACTGTTGGTTTTACAGCACGTCATTAAGAGGGAATGTTGCCTACCTGTTTCCGAAGGCTCTTGATGGCCCTCTGGTCTGCTTCATGTTGGTCCCTCACATCATCCACTTCCCTCTGCATGTTATCAAGTTTCTCATCGGCAACGTGAATCAAGTCCGCAACGTAGGGGTCGTCCACTCCAGGTGAAGGGGTGTTGGAGTAAAAGTCGGGTGGAGGGACAGAGCAATCAATATCCATACGCTGACGTCTGAATGGAATGTTCTTCTTGCGACCACCTGTATCAATAAAATGTAAGGATAATTTATTATCAACATTCTTATGAAGTCTTCTTTGAAAACTTTTGTGAGCTCTTTCTTTCTTTTTTTCAAATACTTTACCCGGGACCTTTTCTAAAAGTACTAAGAAAAACCACTCTGTGGTCTCTGCAAATATAAAATTACAACTGAATACCAGTAAACACCAATGCTGCTCTTATCCAGTTTTGCCAAGTACTGTTAAGCCTTTGTACTTTTCAGTGCAACAATTTGGGGCTTCAGCAATACTGAACCAAATGTACTCCTTACTAGGACTACACACCATCCTATTTTCCTCCATTTGATGATGGTCAGCTGTAATTATACAGTCATACAAAAATCATTTAATTCTAATTCATGCACTGCTACATCTGAATATTATCTATTTTACTAAATTTTTCGTTTGTGTTCTCTTGCCTTGTTAAGACAGACATGTGGTTCACAGCGTTAAGTTTGCAAGCACATACTGTAAACGCTGTGATTTTTGCGTGATTACTTTTTCGCGCTGAGCGATCCCAAAACATATTCGCGGGTTCTTGAATTCGCGTCGCACCGACTTTAGCGCCGAATTACTGCGTTTACAGTACTCAAATTTGACACTTTACCACAATTCCTAGAGCCTTGAGTAGAGCCTATATGTATCAGTCTCTCCAGAAGCACTTAAAGTACAGAGCCTATTGTAATCCAATAGCGCAGACACTGTTGCGCAACGACTGACATGGGTTTGTGCCTGCAAACTAAACAGAGTTTGGAGTCCCTTTAAAAAGCAAAATGGGCCATACCTGGAGTTTGGACCACAGCGTGGAAGTTCTTTTCCTGGAGGTCGCTGATACGATCATTTCTGGACTTGCATTCCTTCTCTAGGGCTCGGACTTTGTGGACGTACTGCGAGTTCAGGAAGCGCAGGTCTGCATTCTCATGCTCAAGCTTCCTTATTGTACTCTGAAAATTGAAGAAATAAGATGACACTTGTTCAAACCTGAAATTAGAGCTACAAATTATTAAAAAAAACATTAGATACAAATATAGAGAGTTCTAGAGGGGCCTTGGGGACTCAAGGCCCAAAAAAATTCTTCAGGCCCCCTCCCCTTCCAAGTGAGATATATTTAGAAATGAAGCAAGAACCCCAAGCTCCCTCCCCTCAAGCCCTGCACAGCCTCCACAATTTATTCCCCTAGATTGCGCCTGACATTGAGTCTTGTGCAAATTAATGACCTGTATTTCTTGATTTGCTCAAAGTTTCCCAAACATAAAATATTACATGAACTAAAAATACAGATTAAACATGATTAAACATGAAGCGTATTTCTCCATTTTGATCCTGTAGAGCATTTTTGACTGATAATGCTTACCTTGAGGTCTTTAGATGTAGCATCAAGCTCATCTTTGAGACGGATATGCTGTGTGTGAAGCTCGTTATTTTCCCTGATTAGCTTTGTGTTCTCACTGCGATAGGGTTCAAGCTGGTCCTCCCAGTTGCCCTTTTCTCTTACGGTCTTATTTGCCTGAAAGTAATGAATATGAAAGACATTGCTGACAGCTTGCATGGAGATCTCATGGGTTCATTAGAAAATCATCAAATATTCTTCCTAACATCTATTTCAATCCTTCACATGTGTTAAAAAGTAATGGCTTCTACAAGATACTGATGAGAAACAAAAATGTACATTATTCATCAAAGTGAATCTTGTTGTTAGTTTCATTTCTAAGAATAAGGGAGTACAAATGACCCCAAATATCCACAGATCTTTTACACATGGAGAAGTTCCACTTTGAGTATCTTAGAAAAATAACTGCCAAAGTCCTAGATGTGCTTCATGAATACCTTTTGTTTGACCTGTTGAAAAGAATACTTCCACCTGCATATCATAGAATGTACCGTTGGTGCATAAATGAATAATGTTACATAACTTTCATGAGCGCATATCCAGTATTCATCTCTGTGGGTTTTACAATTTTGGTACAAATGACCTTTATCTGCCCATGCGCAGATTGTATCTATGAACTGGCTTATTAAAGCTGCCCAATTTTATGCACATGGATAGTGTTTAAAAATGAGAGTATGATAATTAAAAATAAATAATTGTGAATTATTTGTATAGCATACACTTGTTGTGATTCTTAACAAAGAAGAGTATCACCAAAATATGTTATTCTGTAATTTTGCTATAAATTGTAAACATTGTCAACCTTGTCTGTCGACCAGAAAAGGTTGATCATCTAGCATATAAGAATTTGTGTGTATTGCAAGGTTCTGGAATCATCAAAATGATAAGAAATTTGGCCAAGTCTTGGTAAAGTTACAAACACTGTACACAGAATGATGTACACTGTATATGGGACTACACAAACACGTGGCGTAAAAATCCTACCCGGATTTTTACAATGTTACATGACATATTTAAAATATAAATTATAAAGGCATTTGAAGAGCCATGCTTTCTAGGGAACATGTCTTATCTGATGTTCTTCCACACTTGCATAATAAGAATGATAACGCTCACAAATTATTTTTCACCTCTTCCCAGAACTCAACCTTCTCTTTAAAGGTAAATCAAACCCTTGTAATAATTTCATTTCTATGAAAGTGGAAAACTGAAGAAACATGGTCACAGTTTGAAATCCATCGGACCAATTATAAGAAAGTTATGAGTGTTTAAAAATGAGATCACTGAAATCTATGCAAATAGCAAGTTGGCAATTTGGAAACTGGATTGTGCATTTTTTGTGTACAAAAATGTCATAAATTTCTCCTTTTTTTCCCCCAAGAGCTTTCTCCCTTGGGGCACTAATAAAATGAATTGTGGGTGGCATATTATCAAAGGTTCTCTAAAAGGAAAGACCCTCCGAGATCATACATTTTTGACAAATTGGCTTTTTAGACATTATCTGTATTGGAACTAATGAGAAAGTTGTCTGGCACAGTGATACAGTGACACTGCCGATTCAGCCAATTGGAGTACCCATATATATAGAGATTATAACATATAACATATCAAGTACGATTATACGCCAACAGCAATCTGTACTTAACCAGGAAAAGAAGAATTTAAAAAATCTGATTTTGTACAAACTTTCACCAGTTTACGAACTCTGATGTCTTTGGTTTTATTTAGAGAAATAAGAGAACATTTACATGTACATGTAGACCTCTAGACCCAAGTTTACCATTATGAGGCTAGAGTTTCCTTTATTTATAAATTATCAATGACTGTTGTCTGTTTAGTGTTGTAAATGATTCTAGTAGAATTTCAATTCTAAAATGAACAAATATTATCTGGATTCTGGAATGTACACTGCTAATCTCTCATCCTAACTCAAAGGCTCAAATCCACAATTTTTATTTAGGCCTAACTAGAATGCAGTTTACCTGTAATTTGGCATTCTTTAGACTTTCTGTGGTATGAATGAGATCACTGAACAGTTTCTCAACAAGCGGCACAGACTCTATACCCAGAGCCTGTCGATACCCAAGTTGATCTAGCCTCTTACGTAGCGCTGTGTACTTTCTCTCTGGTGCAGTCGTCATTGTGTAGATTGTCTTGCTCAGTTCTCAAATTTCAAAAGGCAAACACCAGCGATCAGCCATATCGCTGATCAAGAAAAATTCCTGAAAACGAATGAATTGTCAAACAATGTCAATTAAATTAATGAGGATGATATTATTTCAGATTATATAGAACTAAGTTAAATTAATAAATCTGCCCAAGGTAAAACAAGGACAAAGCCTTATTATCTTTGCAAAGTGCGTAGCTTTTGCCGTTTTAATTTATTCCCTCTTCCCGACCCCTCCAACGTACGTTACATACAATCTACATACACGAGCAACGTTCCAGGCCAGGAGTTCCGGGGAGCCCGAACATTGAAAGCCCGCTAAGCTGCGTGACTTTGACCATAATCAAACTGCCGAATAAACAAGTGTTACTGACAAAGATTGGAACATTTTCACACATTTTAGTATCAACATCATTAAGCGTAATAAGCAAATTGGATTATAGATGAACTCACATTTCAAATTGATCAAAATGTCCCGCAATTTTCTCGACAAATAATGAGCTTCAAATTGTCCGCCGGAAGGATTAGCAAATAATAAATAGAATACAAGCGCCATCTATCGGTAAGACTAAGAGCAGGGAACTAGCGGTCGACGGCACAGAATTATATAATTCTGTGGTCGACGGTCCCAAATGATCTGCAAAAAACCAACACTAATCTCATGGAAAGTAATACATGCAACAAAAATGAAAAGAGAAGAAGAAAACTCAACTATAATCAAAATCGTCTAATGCCATCACCATCATCATCATCATCATTTTCATCATCGATCAGGAGGGGGTTGTTCAAAGTTCAAACACCCCCCCTCCCCCCCCCCCCCCCCCTTGGCAAACAAGGGGGTGTTTTTGAATTTTAAAGACACGTTCATCTGTGTTTTATCTTTTTATTTTGTTTGCTCAAGGGGACTGTGGGGTGGATTTTGAGGGGGAAAAGGGAGTGTCCCCCCCCCCCCCGTTGAGCCCCAACAAAATTATTGCTTATCCCCCCTCCCCCTCCGCTTTTTCGCCGCTAAATATTTTCTTACGAATTGGGCAAAATAACACCTCCCCTTAAATATAATCCTGGCTACGCCTTTGTCTCCCTTAATCACTTTCCGTCGTTTTTCTCACCCTTTTCACCTATAACCTTTTCCATCTAACACCTTTTTTTTCTATTTTACTTTGTTGTCTTCGTCTTAAATATTCTACATTGTCTTTCCATTTCTGTCAGTTTCTCTCCCTATTTCACTTCTTAAGTATAAGTCATTTTTATTTCACTTGCTTGCACATTAATGTATATTTGTCCTTTAATTTTTGTTAATATTTTTCTTTCTGCTGTAAGTTATACATTACGATTGTCTATTGTGTATATTTTGTATATTACTTTTGTATATATTGTTTGTATTGTTGTTTTTCATTCGGGGCCCTCAAGGACATCAATTTTTTAACTGAAGAAGCAACCCAGATTTAATAAAACTGAAATTGGAAAAAATAAAATAAACGTAAAACTATCAACATCATCATCACTCATCACAGTCATTATCATCACCATCATTATCATCATTCATCATCATGAAGATGAGATAAAGAAATATCATAATAGTATACAAAGGCACTTTTTTATAAATATTAGTACTATTTAAGAAACAAAGAATGAGATAGTATTCTTGTAGTTTCTCGTAAAATAATGTGTGAGAGATAAGAATATTTATTTCATAATCAAGAGAGTCAGTATTACAGAGAGCTAACATACAAAATAGCATACCGCCGTATTTGAGGACATCTTCGAGCCGATGAACAGAACGGTTGAGTGGGAGATCGGGCCTTTCCCGCATGATGGACGAAGCTCTTTAAATTAACGTTATCATCATTTTTATGATCTTTTTTTTTGCCAGGGGAGGGGGCCCGGACCCCTCGGGCTCCCCCTGGATCCGCCCCTGCCATCTAGTGTGGTATTTGTTGTAGGGGGTGGGGGTTAATGTGGAAATGAAGAAAAAAAATTCTTGATACAATGAGCCACATCACGGGATCGTCTCGCACCAATCATTTGGCTCGCATCCAGCATTAAACATTTTTCCCAAGTTCAATTATCGTTGAACCCAGGTTATGTTCAAGCAGAAACCGTTACGTAAGATTACATATGGATATTCATTTACAAAAATAAAGAACTCTCGAATTTTGTTAGCTGGTTTAGCCTTTAGAAACTCATGCAAATGACGGCATGATCGGCATCCCTTTAAAGTGGGACTGCACTACGTGTAGCTACTTGCGCCCTCTTTATAGCAAACAATTCCTAAGCGGTACCCGTTGGTCCCCCATGATCCCCTTTTTTAATGTTAAAGGTAATACAAAGTTTGGGGAAGTTTTGAAAATTGGGTGGAAAGTGATTCTTTACAATTTTGATATATTTGGATGCCACTGTGGATGTATTACAAGCACCAGAAAATTTAGCCCCTAAAACACTTCTGCTTTCGAGACAAATTGAATATAAAAAATTACCGGTGCTCCCGGCCCGGGCTCCCGGTAAATGTTGATAAATTTAAAATAGCGCCTACAGTGGTATAGCTGCGGCCATGAAAATCTCAGAATATGTAGTTGTGATATAAAATTTCCAAACGGGAAAAGCTATTCGGTTGATCTTAGTCAACAAACATTGTTTAATGTTGGTTGGTTGGGTTGGTTCTTCGTTTAGATGGCGCTCTTCAATCTCAAAGATTATTTGCGCCAGTCAATTTCGTGTATAGCTTTGGCGTGGGCTTCGGAAATCAAGCCCACGAGCGACTTTCCTTGGTGAAATGAAATTAATAGTGATATGGTTTAAAAAAAAAAAAAAAAAAAAAAAAAAAAAAAAGCTGCAATATTAAAATTGCATAAAATGCACATAAAAGGCGAGATGGGAGTTAGTTGCAATTGTTCATGGAAAAACCGCAGATACTTCATTTTATATATTATTACAGGATCGACATAAGTTAAGGGGATCCCTGATAGCTTTAAAAGCTATCTAAAACGATTAGTATCGTATATGTAACCCAATAATTCACGAGTAAAAATTGGGTTAGACATCAATAATTGTTTCAGATTGGGGTTGTTCAATTTAATCCTTTCTTTTAAGAGACGTCTATCTTTGTCGTATTTTGTACAATAGAAAATAAAATGTTTAATTGTTTCATCTTCTTGACAAACTTCACAAAGACCAGTATCGTGTTGGTTAATTTGAAAAAGGTAATAATTTAAACTACAGTTACCTACTCTTAGTTGTTGTATCAAGCATTCTTCTCTGCGAGATAGGCCTTGTCTATGTATGGGCTTTGAAACGTCGCTATGCAAAGCATATAAAAATCTACCGTGTTCTGCATTGTCCCATTCTGCTTGCCATAATTTGTTATAATGGATCAAACGAGAGGCTGCCAATTCACTTCTTGTATTTGGTATAACTATGTCTATACACCTTTTCATGGCTCCTTTTTTGGCAGCCCGATCTACGATCTCATTGCCTCTAATATCGCAATGTGACGGAATCCATTCAAAAGCAACACAAACATCCTTAAACTGCAAAATATTAATTATGGATAAAATTTCATTTACAATAGCACATCTAATAAAGTATGAATCGATCATTTGTAAAGCTGACAAAGCGTCGCTAAAAATTACCACCGAAGAGGATTCAATAAATGTATTAATCCACTCTAGTGCCATTAGTATGGCCACTAGTTCTGCTCTCATAATACAGACATGGGATAATCTAAAAAATTTCACCACATTATAATGAGATACATAAAATGCGGCTCCTGTCTTTCCATCCTCGAGTTTAGAACCATCTGTATATATATGTAAAAACCCATTCCATGAATTTCCAATGCTATCTAGAACAATCGATTTTATTTCAAATGGAGGCATTTCCTTTTTTTGCACTTTGCCATGGTGTTCGAAAGACACTTGTGGTCGTGCTAACCGCCATTCTGGGATTTTCGGCAATAAGTTGGTTTGCCCTTCCACCACTACTTCGTCTCTAAAGGATCGCAGTTTAAAAGGTCCTTCTCCTATCTTCCATTCTAAGTTATTTAAATCATAGTCATCACCCAATACTTCTTTTGTTGGGTGGTTTAAAGTACTAGACAGTAAATAAACTCGAAAGTTATCATTTAACAACCTTCTACGATATCTCAGAGGCAGCTCCCCGGTCAAAACTTGTAAAGCCTCTAAGGACACATTGTGTATTGTGCCTGTAATAATTTTTAAGGCTCTGTATTGGATAGAGTCAAGTTTTTTTGTTAAAGATATACAAGCAGAATCATACATTTCACTCCCATAGTCCAAAATGGATAGGATAAGTCCTTTATAAATCATCATCAAAATCTCATACTTACTTACTTTAATAGCTTAATTAATATTTGACCTTGAGAGGGAGCTATACAAAATAAAGAGTGTATTATTTACAATTTCATTACTTTAGAATCGATTTCAACCGCAACAACGATCACTGAGTTGTGTAGGATTGTAAATGCTTCCAATATGTTCATTTGAACCAAATTCATGACCCCATACCAAAACTTTGTATTACCTTTAATTGAGAGCTGATTTGATGAGATAACCACCTGTCAGTGACCATGCAGGGAGGTCTAATCCCTCCTGGCCAAACTAGTGCAGGAAGGCTGTAGGCGTTATTGTGAGTCATAACTTTATATTATCACGTATAACGAATTTGTAAAAGCTGTTTTGCTCGCTCTCACATTCCAAACTAGGGGCTATATGGAGAAAAAATGTTTATTATTGGGACGAAAAAACATGATTTTTAAGATAAATATTGACAAAAGCTATCATTAAAAATTGTAGAGTTTCAGGGGAGACACCATGTAATTTCTGAACTCAAAATAATAATAAGAGCCCTTGAAAGGGGCTGGTGAGCTCCGCTATATAGATGGTTCTCGAGTTTTTGATCAGAAATAAATATGATCTGATCGTCTTCGGGAGAGTGATCAGGAAATACCATAGTCATCAGGAGATGATTCGTGCCAGCATAATTGTTTTTATTAATTTTGCAGGTAGGCAGGTGCACTTAAACCGGAATCACATTCCTACTAGAACAGATACATTCAGGCCATTTTTTTTTCTCTCTAGAATCAATCAATTTGCTGGCTTGAATTTCATATCCTCAATAAGTTAATTACAGGCTTGAATTTCATATCCTAAATTAGTTCATTCCAATACGGTATTTCTATTTGTTGATATTACACTTCACATTACTTGTTGAGATCTGCACCAGGTTTCATTTATGAATAACATCTAAAAATACTTTTACCACACAGGACAAGAAGTGGCGATGTGTACATGTACATGTATTTTCACACAACATACACATCGATATCCGACATCAGACCTTGAGCAGACCTTCTTTTCATGAAATCAAGCACATGTATTAAGGAAATTATACCCACTTTAATTCACTTGACTTACGTGATGCAATAATGAAACGACAAGACAAGTATAGGGATCGATGTGAATAAGATCTGTAAGTTCTATTCTAAACACCGAACCCCATAAAGTTTGGTTATTCTTTTCACCCTTTATTCGCCGTTGGCGGGAAATCCCACCCAATATTACAAGTGTTTGACCATGTGTTTTGGCAAGAATTGCTACGCTTTTCTTCCTGAAAAGAGAAAAATTATAGGTTCATGTTACAGTTTACTCGCACGGAATATGTGATATGCCCAATCCAACATTAAAACGTGTATTTTAAGTAAAAGTTTAATGCAAGGCCTTTCGTGACCATTTTTCAAAATCTTGCTGGCACTGAAAGGATTATGACAGACACAGCTTAAAGAACTCTCTTCTTTATTAAAGTAGTCTGCTTATAATATAAATGAGGGCAACAAATCCTTTTTGAATAATAATTGGTGATCAATGCTAAATGGACTTTGCCTCCCCCAAAAAAGGTATAACAAAGTAATAATGGCAGTAGAATATTTGATTGTAAAAATAATATTTCATACCTTGTTTAGGTATTTTACTGGTTGGGTAGTCAATCCTCGTACCGAAATGACATTAGGTTGGAGGGGGGGGGGGGGGGGGGAAGGAAAATCCAGTGCGCACAGGAGAGCACGTTCGATATCCCAGCCGAGAATGGGAATTGGAAGGAAAATATGAAGTAGCAGACATCGTTGGTAAATGGACAAGTCTGTTACCGTATTTGAGAAACGCTGGAAGAATCCCATCTCGTAAGGCAAACAGGAAGTCATCTCTGGAAAATAGGCGGTGGTGTCAAACGTACCATACCGACGGGCATGGGACGGTTTGATCAAGGAGTTTTTTTTAGAGATGGAGACCCAACTGGCAACAAATTATCCCAAGCAACTGCCATTTTCTATGGTTGCACAAAATAATCTACTGGTGTGCTGTTACCCTTGATGTCCGAGGTTCGAAGCCGCCAATATCATTGGAAAGCTTGAGTAGTGATATTTGTCAAAGCTAAATATCCTTAATGTGTCACTTTTCATTTGAACTAACAAGGGGGAAAATCGAACAGATGGTAAAATATGAATACAAAAACCTAATTGTGTCAAGAAATTTGCTTTCACTGTACGATAGCAGCTTTAATTTGTGAAAGATAGTAAAAATTCACAGTCCTAAAACCTGCAATATGACACGTTTCCGATTACTTGCGACCTACGAAAATAAAAAAGGAATATGTTCATGTACAGTTCTTTATGATGTTATACGTCAGATTAGTGCCCACACATGCCCAGTCGAGTAATTTTGATTAATATTTCAGAAAATTTTGCTCCATTTCCTTTCGCTTGCCTACTGTAAAGGTAAGCACTATGTATACTGCTCGTATTATCAGACGAGTGGTAGCGAAAATTATTTATCATTACAAAAGAATATTTCCCTTTGAAAGTGGCCCGTTAGTTCGCAGCTAGGCAGGAATCTTTGGTTTACGTATCTGCAAGGAAGATCCAGTAAAAGCACATGCCTGACATATTTTCTCCTGGCGGCATCGAAGATGGTACAAAGGGAATGAGCTAGATAGGACCCCATCTCTTAAAACTTCTTGGTTTGATCCCGCTTGCACTGGCGTAGCAGGAGGGGTGGGGGCAAAGGGAGGCCGTGCCCCCTATTCAGACCCTAACTGCAGTTCCTCATGCTTCATGTAGAAATTGTATACATCCCCCTAAAAAGAAAGGTCCTATAGGGCAGTGTACTTCATATTGAAGAAAATGACACCACGATTATTGATTTGGGTGAGTAGTTTTGCTTCTACGCTTCTTTTAGCGGAACTATGTCATTTTCGAAACTTGTCTCGTTTGAATCACGGTACTCACCATGATTCACCACAAGTCACTCACCACTGCAAATCAACACACCTCACCACAACCCACCACAACTAGCCATAAAAAACAACTCACAACCAAGACTCACCACAACTCACCACAACTCACCACGATCCACCACAAACAGCCACCAAAGACAATTTACCACGACTCACCACAATTCACCACAAGTAATCACAAACCACTAACAACTTACCAAGACTCACCACAACTCACCACAATTCATCACAAGTCATCACAAGTCATCACAAACCACTAATTCCAAACTCACCACGACCCACCACAACTCAAAATTTGCCACGACTGGCCACAAGCCACGACTCACCACTATACTAACGATTTATCATAACTCACAACTCACAACAATTCACCTCGTCTCTAATACACCACAACTCACCAGAATTCACCATAACTTACCACACTTTACCACAACTCATCACAAATCGCCACAGCACACCACGGCTAAACACACTTTGCCACGACTCATTCCAACCAGCCACGCCGAAACAGTGAAATTAATATACGAGAACGGGACCTGGTTCTCCTTCTTTTATTCGTTTTGGCAAACTCATTTAACATATTTAAACGATACTTAAGAAAATGACGACAGTTTTTCCGTATTTCTGTTCGAAAAAACTCGGCTTTAATAACAGTCTTAACATTTTGTGTATCTGCTCTTTTGAAGGCATCGATTAAAAATAAGCACCATGTTCACAGGATTCGGTAAAATCATGTGCTTTAATAGCACTACATCCCAATGTATCTATCCTAACTCAGAGCGTGTCGTGGAAACAATTCAGTATGAATGCATTATTAAAAACAAAGTCAATGCCATAAGTAATACAGTGTAACATATTTATTTCAAGAAATGTGGCGCACGTTTGAATAGACGAATAAACAACCAAGCAGCAGCAGATTAAAACATAAAAATCACGTTTGTCCTTCAGTGTTGCTGAGGTCTGCTCGAAATAAGATGATAACTGTAATTTTTGATAAATAAAACATGACAAATCCTAATGAATGAATAAAGATGGAATGCAATAGGTGTATACACCTGGTATCAGCATATACAAACCGTGTGTGTATTCATTAAGTTTTTAAAAAATGATTTCAAAATACAATACTGCAAATTAAAGAAGAAAAAAAAAACGAAATACTGTAAAACCTGATAAAACAACATTTTAAAAAGCAACCCTGAGAGCACATCAAATATTGAAAAGGTGACCTTTCACACGCGGGCAATATAAACGGCCTCCGTCGTCCATGCTTCAAAGAGCGACATTTGGCTACATTAAAAAAATGCCGTCCGAGATCACTTTGCTCGAAAACAGGCCTCGTTGACCTGATGATAACTTTCCGAACGTTCAAAACACCGACAATCCGTGAGACGGACGATTTCGGTCTCGACGACATTCTGATAATGTGTTTTAAGGGTTACGAGACCGACTTTATCGTGGGCACGTACTCTGGGCCCTGTAACAAAAAGTTTAGCAATTATTGACCTTGCACTTGTTTTGGCGATTTATTGCACATTAATTGTGATAAATCGTATACAATCACTTCTTAACTTTATATTATGGGGCCCTCATAGTATTTTTTGGAGGTTCACGAGACGGACGTCTCACAAGAGAGATGATGGTCCTTCTCGTAAAGGTCCTTGACTATTGAACGTTCATGTATGTAGCCTGTAGGTGGTGAGAATCGTCTGATCCTCCTAACAAAGCCCTTGAAACCATGAGCTCAATGCATATATCATTTTCATTTCAACATTTCTTTCATAAGCAAATGTATGCTTTGTTTGTTTGTATGTTTATTTATTAAAATACAGTGATTAAAAAACATGCTTTCAGCTTAGCATAGCTGTTTTTAAGCATGTCCGTACATGGTACATTATGAATAAACGGATAAAACACAAAATCAAACAATAACAAATACATAATATTAAAATAAGTAAATGTAAAGACAAAAAATACATATGCACGTTTCTTCTTCTTTTTAATAACACCTTAACTTATTCAAACATCCACAGACTATCGTAATTCTGTTATAACTGTACTTCAACACACCTTCAACGATATTTTGTATCAATCGAATTCATTGGCATATGTCATAAATACGGTGTTATTTCCTTAAACTAAAAAAAAATAAACATTGTATTTCAGTTTAAGTGTTCATTCTGGAAGAGAGATGTCATCACATACTCTGGTAATGACATTTAGAACATCCGGCCCATGAGCTTAGAATACAACTCAAAATCATTCATGCACCGAATCTAGTCCGCTCCTGTTTATATTCATCATTAATTGTTATTACATTCATCGACATTTTCTGTGGATATTTTCACATCATTCTCTACAGGAGGTCTCAATTTTGTACAAACGTCATAGACAGCGGTTAAAAAGATATATTATCATGACTTTAAGTTTTTTTTATATGAAAGTAGGCAATGTTTCATCACTGCTCGATGTTCTTGAGTAATAACGTTTCCCCTAAAACAGGTGTAGTAGACTCGTCATCATCGACCTTTTAATGCTTGGAAGTCATATTAAGTATTGGTGTACAACTATATTTACCTTAGAAAAAAAAGACATCAAGCACGGTAATAATCTCTAAGAGCATGACTTTCGTGTTCCTTTTCTTTTTGAAAGACGCCCAAAGAGAAAGAGAGAGAGAGAGAGAGAGAGAGAGCAAGAGAGGAAGAGAGAGAGAGAGAGAAAGAGAGAGAGAGAGAGAGAGAGCGAGAGAGGAAGAGAGAGAGAGAGAGAGAAGCTATTTAAATATCAAACTTTTCCGTTGTTCCGAGGCCCGCGTGCTCCCCAGAAACGCATTCCATTACCGCTCATGTTGAGTCGGAATCTGAGACCGGGACAAAGCCTCCGGAGCGGATAACCGACGATGAGACAGCAACCGCTCGATAGAATGCGATGATACTGCCGGATGTACATGAACTTGAGAACCCGGTAGCACAGATAGACTATGAGGAGGAGAAAGGCGTAGACGTCGAGGGACCAGACCTGCCAGAAGTAGAGCTCAGTCCGAGATGTGCGGAGGTAGTCGCCGCCGAACTTGAGGACGTGCTCGATCCAGAAGACGGCCCTCTCCATGGGAAGCTGTGGATTGGCCTTGAAGATGGACGACCATCGAAGTACGTTCTCCTTGTAGCTGTGGAACAATATTAGATAGTTAAAAAACATAGTGGTTAAATCTTGATTCGTCAAGCCTTATAAAGGACGCATCCCTGTCCGGGTAGTCATCCCTGTCCGATGCTCTCCTTTTGATGCATGAACTGATGGTTTGATTATTACACGTCGATATAAATTACCATTTGTGTTGTTCGTTGTAACTACAGACAAAATAGTTTAGTCACCTACAAAGTGGTGAACTTGGGATAAATCCTACAGAATTCTTTGTTCTTGTCAACAAAACGATAATTCGTTCCTATTTTCACGAAGTGACGGATGAGCGCGCAATTAAAAGAAAGTTAGTTTTGAATAAATCGCTTTCAAACTTTCAGACTATAATCTCAACCTCTGTTATGTATCAAGGGCAAATAAAATGTTATATCATGGGATAGAACATTTTTCATTGTTTAGTTCTATGTTTAATTATTTCCATAATTTCTTATATTTTGGGGGGAAATGAGCTGTAAACATAACCGTTACTTCGTGAAAAAACGAAATTCAAGGACGCGCTGTAATTTTGTTTTCACGAAGTGACGGTTCGTAGCCGCGCGCGTAAAACATACGGGATTTTTCTCTCGTGGATGGAATTCCCGAAATGGACACTAAATACGGCAAACGTTATTTTCAATTGATGTACAGATAAAAACGAGATAAACTACGAGATAGAGTACATTTTCCTCTTTCTATAGCTGCTTTTTATTCCTCTGTTTGAACTTTTAACACAACCGTCATTTCGTGAAAACACAAATTACATAGAAAGCTTTGATTTCGTAGCCGCGCGCGTTTAAAACATACTCTTTGAATCAAAAACAGCTTTTAGTGTTTAATTAGGCTTCCTGAAAGAAATTTCAATTGTAGTTAAGAAATTTTTGGTTGCACTCTGTCGATTATGATGATGTGTTTGATCTTGTTTTTTTTATACAAGATCAATTAATGATGATAATTTACTGGCTGCATGCCAATAAGTTCTTTACAACAATACACAAATGTGAGGTGCTATTCGGTGTGGCGTACACTTGGCAATCACATGGTAGATAAAATTATGATCATCAGTACTGGGTCAAATAAATTAAAGAGAACTTAATTTGAACCCGGGCCATAGGCTACCCCCTCTCGTTCTCTCTCCCTCTCTCTCCCTCTTCATCGCCTTACTTTCCCTCTCTTACCTCCCTGTGCATTTGTAATATAATTATTATTGTCATTATTATTATCATTATTATTGTTATCATTATGATGCATATGAACATGATGATTATGATGACGATTAGTATAAGTATATAGTATTATTATAACTGTTATCATATTATCATTATCATCTGTATTATCAGCATAATCTATAATCTACAATGGCAGTAGTGTAGTATAGTACATCAGGCGCGGATCTACGGGGGGGTTTAGGGGGTTTAAACCCCCCCCCCCCCTTGGGCGGCCGGGAAAAAAAAAAAAAGGAAGAAAAAAGAAGAAAAAAAGAAAGAAAAAAGAACGCACGCTGGAGAGAAACTCTTTCAAGTGCAAATATTGTGAGAAGATATTCGACTCATCTGGTAACTTAACCAAACACATGATAACTCTGGATATAACTGTGTATTAAACTGTTACTTGATTTAAAACGACGTTATCATGCACTGCTTTTTATGGTCTCCATTGTGTTAATAGATGCCAGGAAAACATCACTTACGGGGTTCAAATAAACACCCCAAAAAAAATCGGCTCGCCGCTTCGCGGCTCGTGGACGATGCTCCGCATCGTCATTATTTTGGTCAAACAAACCCCCCCTTAGCAAAAAGCTAGATCCGCCCCTGTACATGTAGAAGTAGGCCTAGTAGTAGAGGCATAATTCTGATCCTTATTATTCTGATTTTTTTTTTGCAATACGTCTAGACGATAAACTCATGACAATTGACAATTCTCATGAATCGTTCGCCTTTGCTGCTCTTCAATTATATTTGACAAGTAATTAATTTGTCAAGGACTAATGATACATTCGTTTAACAGTTGATTACCCTTGGTGGATTGTTTTGTTCGGATTATTTGCGGGGAGAGATAGAAGTGAATGTATTATTATTCTTATTTGCTCATCGTTTCTACGAAGCTCTTTGAATCAAAAACAGCTTTTAGTGTTAGGCTTCCTGAAAGAAATTTCAATTGTTGTTAAGAAATTTTTGGTTGCACTCTGTCGATTATGATGATGTGTTTGATCTTGTTTTCAATAACAAGATCAAACACATGATGAAAATCTACTGGCTTCATACCAATAAGTAAATACTTTCAAAGTCAACAAAAAAGGGCACTTTCTGTGGAAAAGGGAAATCTCAAAGCGAAAATGTACAATTTTGGGGCATTGGTATATACCCCTATATATTGTGATTACATTATCACATTTGTTTCTCTTTATACATCATATAAGATATTGCTTAAGCATCATACTTTGCAGTTGGGTGTGGTGGTCTGAAAATTCATTTGCGAGCGAGCAAAGCGGGGGAGGATTAATTTTAAGAGTTGTTCGGTCCCAGTGCAAATAATTACATCTTATAAAGTGGAAAAACCCAATCCTGATGGGGTTCTAAGCATATTCCCATAACGGAAGACTAAAAAGACCTTTAATAAGTAACATACTTATAACATCTATAAATGCGAGCGAGCGAGCCTACGGGGAAATATCTTAATCGCTTGAAATTAGGGCACGTTTAATGATGAGTAGAAAAGGGGACACTTATCAAAAGGGATGAGTGCAGCGCGTACTTAGCCGTCACTTCGTGAAAACAGGAAATCCTTTTACTAGGTATTTTCTTGTTTACGTCATCGTCATAGTGACATAATAAGATATTATTGTGATTCGAAATTTTGTGAGGTTTTTAAGATGTTAGTGAATGATGTCCAACAATTACATGTCACCTTAAAGGTAATACAAAGTTTTGGGAAATTTCGAAAATTGGGTGGATAGTGAATCATTACAATTTTGATATATTTGGATGCCCCTGTGGATGTATTATAAGCACTAAAAAAATTAGCCCTTAAAACACTTCCGTTTTCGAGAAAAATTGAATATACAAATTTACCGGTGCTCCCGGTAAATTTTGATAAATTTCAAATAGCGCCTATGACCGTACAATGGTAGCTGCGACCATGAAAATCTCAGAATATGTAGTTGGGATATATAATATCCAAACGGGAATAGCAAATCGGTTGATTGTAGTCCAGAAACATTGTTTCATAGCTAAATTAATATCTTGACCTTGAGAGGGAGCTATACAACATAAAGAGTTTATTATTTATAATTTCATAACTTTAGACTCGATTTCAACCGCGACAACGATCAATGTATATTGTAGGAACGCATATGCTTCCAATATGTTAATTTGAACCAAATTCATGACCCCATACCAAAACTTTGTAATACCTTTAACATTTACTTTCAAAGTTATACCACGTTATCAGTGGCGGATTCAGGGTAGTCTGCAAGCACAAACCCTGGCCAGTCGTAAAAGTGAGTCTATAAGACTACCATAGGCCATGTACTTAGCTGGGCTAGGCTTCTCTCAAGGCACAATGATTTGTTGATAAAGTGTCAAATTAGGGTCTGTGCTTGCAGACTAGATTCAGGGGGTTATGTTGCTACACACACCAGGGCCGTAGCCAGAGTTTGCTGTTTAGAGGCACATACATGTAATTGATCGACGTCCTGGGGAGGGGTCTAAAAAAATTCAACCGATCTTGGAATTTTTTGGGGGCAACCCCCATGCAACCCCCCCCCCCCCCCCCCCCCCCCCCTTGGCTACGGGCCTGACACACATTCTCTCTCTAGTTATTCTGTTTCACGGCGTGTACTTCCATCGGTGACCGGTTCTGTTGTCTTTTTTAATCTTTGACGTTTCATTCAATTATAAGAGAAATAAGACGACTCGTCATACTGTTTTTTACTCTTAGTCCTTGTCTGAATTCAGTTTCGACGTTTCATTTAATTATTAGAGAAAGAAGACGATTTGTTGTACTGTTTTCGACTCTTAATCCTTGTCTGAATTCAGTTTCCCTCTCCCACGCGAAGCGCGGAAGCTTTGACTTTGTATTAAATTATTAGAGAAAGAAGACGATTCGTTGTACCGACTCTTAATCATGTCTGAATTATAAGAAATGTTTCTTTGTCCGATAAAAAGTCACAGTTCGTAGGAAAACTATTTTCCCTCTTCTATCAGGCTCTTACCCCCTTCTCTCTCTCTCCTCTCTTCCATCCTCCGTTTCTTTTGTTTCCCTTTTCTCTTCTTTTTTTCCTTTCTCCTTTTATTTCTTCTCTTCTATTTCCTTTCTTTCCTTTCTTTTCCTTTACTTTTTAAAATGTTATTTCCCTTTTCCTCTCATTTTCCACGACAGCAGCGCAATTTTACAACCAATATCCTGACAGGTGGGGGGGGGGGGTGTCGCACCCCACAACCCCCTTTTAGCGACGCCCCTGGTTGTTAGCTCATTATTATTTTAAAAGAAATACAATTCCTCATGCTCTCGCACCTCTCTTCTATTGTTGTTTAATTTAATTTTCATTTGTTTTCCTTTCTCCTTTAACTTACAAAAATTCTCTCTCCTCCCCCCCTTTTTCCATCTCTGTTTTTGTTGTTCTTCTTGTGCTTTTTTTTTGGGGGGGGGGGAGGGGGCTACATGCCTGGCAAGAGGGACCCCATATTATGCACACTACAAAATTGCTTGCCCCCCGCCCCTTTTCCGGTAAAAAAACACCTTCTTTATAATATCATCCCCCTTTTTTTTTTTCCTTTTTCCTTATTCTCATTTTCCTCCTTTTCTCTCCTACGTCTTTCCCCCTTTCTTCCTTTCCCCCTTTTTCTCTCCTCTCTCTTCCCCTTTCTTCATCCCTTTTCTCTCTTCCCTCTTTTCTGCTTCTTTCTCTCTTATCTTTTCTTACTTTTTCCCTCCTTTTTCTCCTTTTCTCCCTTTTCCCTTTCCCCCTCCCCCTCCCCCCTTTTTACGTGGGAGGGGGGGGGGGGGGCACGCGCCCCCTGTGCCCCTGAATAGTAATGATAACATTACAAATTATTTTAAAAAGAATAGATCTGAAAATAATAACGAAAACACTCAAGTGTAAAATAAACCATTGCTGAAACAGCATTATATTCGATATCGTAGTCACACGAAATTTGTAATCGAGACTTTCCTCGCGTACACTTCCACATTCTCTGGCCAGGCTTTAACGACACCATTTCGGAGATGTACTTGAAGAAATATCTTTTGCGAGAGTATACAAAGGGGCTATAAAAGAAGATGGGGGAGATGCTTCTTCCCATGTTTATTTCCTCAGGGCAAGAGGAGGACGAAGGTAAATGTAAATGATCTACTAGAGCTTTTTTTTCTATTTGTCCTATGTTGCGGGTTGATTTACTGTACTCCGCTCGTGAAGATACGCATATAAGCATAAGTAGTGGGAGATACGAGAAACAACTTCAATAAATCAGCTGATGGTGGAGAGAGGTGAATCATTGGCGTAGCTACTAGCTACAGGGGCACAAGAGCATGCCCCCTCTTCAGATCAAATAGCGAAATAAATAGCGAAACAAACACGACAAAATAAATATTTGGGAAGCTCTCTCGACTAAACGCTTTCTTTTGTTAACAAATATGGACAATTTCCATGGAGCTCATCCAGAACCAAACCTGAACAATCTCTTTCAAGTTGTAACTATGTATTATTTTATATGAAATGGCATGATTTCTTATTCCATATTCAATGATTGGTTGTGTTTTAATTTCTATAACAAAAAAGGGGGAGCAAAGGAACGTGGAGAAAAGGTTTATAGGTCACCCTCCTGTGATCGGTGACTGTAAATTCACAGTTCATCCACCAATTAAAGGCCGCTGCCCCCATCCCCATGTTGCCAAGTGCCCCCCTCACCCTCTATGCGGCTTGAACCACGCTCTGCCAATGTCATGACTGTCGTGAATGATGGCGGTAATAAAGTAACAACTCAGATTCTGCATTGAATCCGGCTAGCTTTTTAGAGGGGTTGTGGTATAATGTGTTATTCGCTTAACTTCCCAGCTCGTGACTCACGGCGTTTGGCAAGACATGATTCGACAAATGCCACTTTCCTCTTAGGTGTACATGTTCCAGGATACATCATACAAAGAAATATGAAATATATTAATATATTCCTTGTTGTAATCGACTTGTATGCTTTATTATTATCATGATGTTATTATCTGGACAAAATTATTATTATTGTTTTATTTAATGAACGAATGATGTATAAGAAAAGAAAGAGTTGGATACTATAATGAATTGAAAGAAGACAAAAATATGTGGAAAAAATTAAAAATAAGCTTGAACTTTATCGATCGTTATTATCATTATTACTATTATTATTATAACTATTCTTTTAATATTATTATTGTTATTATTATCATGGTTATTATTATCATTTTAAAATATTAATGTCGTTAATATTATTACTATCATTAATACTATTATTTTGCTATAATTATTATCATTATCATAATTATTATCGTATGAGTCTCTCCTCTCTAACCTCGAATTATTGATGACATCGTTGATGGCTTTCGTAAGCTCTTCGCTGGTGAACGAGAAGAAGTTGACTGCGATGCCCATTCCGCGGTCGACGATCCGGACGGCCACGTCGGGATGGTCGAAGATGAGCGGCAAGACCACCATAGGCACCCCATGGTAGAGGGCCTCGTACATGCCGTTGTTGCCGCCATGAAAGACCAGTGCCTTCAGCCTGGGATCACCTGTGGTTGTGAGGCGGTAGCGGAGAGATTCAAACAAAAGATAAATATGTTATATACCTCTCTTTAGAAATCTAGCCATCTGACTAGTCTAAAGTAGTCAGGTGGCTTAGTGAAATTATCGTTACTTGCCGGATAAAAGCACCATTTTTGGTACAGGGCTCCCTTAGGAACTACTAAACGATATTAGGATAGGAGCCCCCGGCAAAAATTTCAATTTAAGGGTGTGGGGGCGGGGGCGTTTTTTGGAGCCCCCAAATAAT
The DNA here is from genome assembly GCA_035222895.1 of Strongylocentrotus droebachiensis. Lineage (NCBI taxonomy): Eukaryota > Metazoa > Echinodermata > Echinoidea > Camarodonta > Strongylocentrotidae > Strongylocentrotus > Strongylocentrotus droebachiensis. The sequence continues at coordinate 129,375 of JAVYIG010005025.1, forward strand.
TATATAACATCGATTTGTTATTGTACAAATGCCATTTTTGGTACAGGGCATCCTTAGGACCTACTGAACGTTATTAGGGTAGGAGCCCCCGACAAAAATATCATATAACGGCGTGGGGCGGGGGTGTTGCCTCGTAGCCCCCAAAACATTTAGAAGGTAATATAACATTTATATGTTGTTGTACATAAACCATTTTTGGTACAGGGCTTACTTAGGACCTACTGAATGATTTTAGGGTAGGAGCCCCCGGCAGGAATATCATATTAGGGTGTAGGGCGGGGCGTCGCTTCGTAGCCCCCAAATAATTTAGAAGGTAATATAACATTTATTTGTTGTTGTACAAATGTCATTTTTGGTACAGGGCTTCCTTAGGACCTACTGAACGATATCAGGGTAGGAGCCCCCGGCAAGAATATCATATAAGGTGTGAGACAGGTGCGTCGCCTCGTAGTCCACAAATAATTTGTAATGTAATAAAACATTGATTTTTTGCTGTACAAACGCCATTTTTGGTACAGGGCTTCATTCGGACCTGCTGAATGATGGTAAGGTAGGAGCCCCCGGCATACATATTCATATACGGGTGATTGGGGGCCCATGGCGTTTGTACAACAACAAATCAATGTTATATTACCTTACACATTATTTGTGGACTACGAGGCGACGCACCTGTCCCACGCCCTTATATGATATTCTTGCCGGGGGCTCCTACCCTGATATCGTTCAGTAGGTCCTAAGGAAGCCCTGTACCAAAAGTGGCAATTGTAACAACAACAAATAAATGTTAAATTACACTCTAAATTATTTGGGGGCTACGAAGCGATGCCCCCGCCCCACACCCATATATGATATTCTTGCCGGGGGCTCCTACCCTTATATCGTTTAGTATGTCCTAAGGAAGCTCTGTACCAAAAATGGCATTTATACAACAACAAATAAATGTTATATTACCTTCTAAATTATTTGGGGGCTACGAGGCCACGCCCCCGCCCCACACCCTTATATGATATTTTTGCTGGGGGATCCCACCCTAATATCGTTCAGTAGGTCCTAGGGAAGCCCTGTACCAAAAATGGCATTTGTACATCTACAAATCAATGTTATAAAATTATTTGGGGGCTCCAAAAAACGCCCCCGCCCCCACACCCTTAAATTGAAATTTTTGCCGGGGGCTCCTATCCTAATATCGTTTAGTAGGTCCTAAGGGAGCCCTGTACCAAAAATGGTGCTTTTATCCGGCAAGTAACGATAATCGACAAATTTGACGCTAAGCCACCTGACTAAAGTGATTTCAGCCATTCTCGTAAAGAAAATAACAATGCCAGTAATGGTCAATAGTTCATGAGTGAGATTCCAGCAAGATTCCGGGTACCGGGAAAGTAGTTAAATTTTGCTGCGATCCCCATTGGTTTACGTGTTAAAATTATCTTTGTGCGAGCGCGGATACCTTAATGTGCTTTTTGTCTGCGATTCCGAAATGATTCGGTAACATTCAGTCATCTTTCTAGCGAAGATTGACAGACAGTGTCTCAGATTTTCCGTGATGTTCTAACCAATCTTTACTCAAGAAAAGGATAAGGTAAGAATTCTTGGTAAATGTTTGTGTCAATTCGGTATATAATAGACACATCGACTGCTTTCATATTCGAGACCTGGCTGTTGGCTCTTGGGGATATGCACGTCCCCTTGAGCCTATAAAACAGCCAGGCCTCTCATGGCAGTCGTATCTCTATATACTGTGTTGCAAGCTACATTTAATATTGAAAGTAAGACTATGTATTAGTGACGTAACACACATGCGTTTAGAGATACCGGTATAGCCGTATAGGGCACCAAGCCAGGCCTATAAGCTCCTAACATGACCTAGCAGTACTACGCCAAATGAGATGTGGTTTAAAAGTATGTCTTTCCAAAAGAGGATATCAATAGCGACCTGTTTGAAAGAGCTGTTCCTGTCTCGTGCAAGAAATTGTCGACGAAATGAAAGACCTTGCCATCAGTGGCGGATCCAGGGGGACGGACTCCCCCCCCCCCTTTGACTTCCATGTGGTCTTGTCTTCCCTGACCATCTTAATTGTGTGACTCAAGGCTTAAGGCTTCAAATGGCTCTCCATAATTTTAGATTGTTAAACACCCCCCCCCCCCCCTTGGTCATTCAATCTCCCCGGCAAGTAAAGGTGTAGGAGGCAACATAAGCCCGATTTCGCTGGGCAAAAATAATTAGTACACCTCTTTTTTGGGCAGTGAGATGGCTCTTTCAAAGTAGCCATTAGTTTTGTCGCAGGGCTGTCGGGGAGCGGAAGCCTAGGATACATGCAGTGCCAACAAAGTCCTCTTACCTAGCAGGTCATTTTGGGGCATCCATGGGACGATTCGCGTGTTCTCGCCGACCTGTAGGGACGGGGGCGGCTCTCCTTTCATTTGCCAGACCACGCGCTGGGGTACGACACTGAATGCCCGAGACAATTTCTCCATCTCGCACAATGGTAGCGTTGCAGCAGAACCCGCATATGTCCCCAATGTGAAGAGCACTACACCATGTTGTCCAGAGGAAGCCATAAATTCCTCCCATGTCTGTACAAAAACAAAAAGATAGAATATAACGACACAGAGTTGATGTACACTCTAAATGTCCTAAGAAACCTTAGGACATTGTATTCTTTTAAGAAGGCAGTTAAAACTATGTTATTGTCTAAGTATTGATCCTGTCGTGTGTAATGTTACTGTATTCATGTTCGTGTTTACATTGACTGTATTTTCAACAATGATGTGTAATCGTCCATGACCTAGCATCGTTTATCCATTCATGAATGAACCTGCATTCAATCAGCAGATGTATGAGATTTATTGTATTATTACCAACGCTCCTTCTCTCCCCTTTCCTTTTCTTCTCTGCAAGTCACACTCTTTTTTATTTTTATTTTTATTGTTGTATCTAAGTTGAGGGCTGCGGGTACGTCAAGCTACTTTGCTTATTTCTGTAGCCCTCCTGCATCTCATGTATGTTAATTATGCATTCAATATATTTGTTTAATTTCGTTTATTATCTGTATAAAATGATATACACTTAAAATATTGTATTAAACCATATTATGTTCATAAAAATGTATGATGAAAAAAAGAAAAAAGATGCAGAAACCAATAAATCAAATCAAATATTTAAAACAAAAACTTTACCGTCATATGTCAACACTTAAAAGAGCCGAAGAATGACGACATTATCACAGTGGTTAATTAACATGCCGGAAGTAACAGTAGAAAGGGGAATAAGATTTTATAAGTGTTCATCTCTCATTATGAAAACAAATGGCAATCCTCAGCACTTCTACAATGTTGATTTAGCATTTTGAGTTTTAGAAAAAATTGAGGAAAAATCAAATCAATCATTTTCAATAAAAAATAACTCAACAAATTAAAATTTACTATCCTTCAAAAATATTTCTAAATACACTAGTCCTTTCATATAGCTCTGAATCGTTTGAACCAGTTTTGTTATACAAGTTTTTTCATATTACTGCTCATTCACTTAGTTTTAAGCTACTTTGTGTCCGTTTCCAACAAGAAACGTGTGATCAAAATGTAATCAAATCATGCTAGAAGTATTAAAGGGGAGGGGGAAGGGGTGCCTCGATTAAACCTGACCCCATCCACCTGTAAACTAATTATTTAACCGTTTGCCGATTGCCAATTTGCCAATCCAGGAAATATCTCCCCTGGGTGGTGAGTGATCCTTGGATTATCGCCAATAACTTAAATAAATTAGTTTGGCAGGCAAAACCAATTGTGGAATAAATGTGTGTAGTAACTTTATAGTGAGTACATTTGGGGCACACAATTTGTACATGTGAAGTTACTCAGGCACACGTAAATGCAGTTACCAACTAAGTTATTCATACCCCTTGTAAATTAGATTTTTTTTTTCTTCGTAATAATAAGGGATGGACGAGTTGAATTAGGGTCTTTGTTGAATAATTTTTGACGTAGGCTTTAACAGGTCGCATTCTCAGGGAAACATGAATATTAAGGACTAATCAATTTTTCACATACTTGAAAATTACAAAACTTGATAGTTCAGTTGTGAACTATACATATGGGACAGTTTTCCTCTCCGCTGCCTATTACAATTGTATTAGTGACGATGTTAATGATCTTTGCAAGAACAAGGCAACATCAGTTTAATTATTTAGGCTGTTTAGTGTTTAGTATCAGTTGAAGCAAGATCGAGTTCTGTAATATGAGATCTAATAGTAATAACTATACCGACCAATGACAAAATCCAGTATGCCGCTCATATTACATTGCACTGCGAATGAAACTGTCTGGAGCATTCTTAATTGAAGATACCTGTAGGTTTCATCTAACAACTTAACGTTTTGGCAGAGTTTTGCCAGACAAAGCACCAATTAATGTGTGCAAACTGGATTCCATTTACTTGTAAATTAAGAGACGTCATTATTGTAAAGCAGGTAAATTGCATTGCAATTAAGTAGCAGGGATTATTATTGAATTACATTAGTAAACAGGGATCTAGGCATAATAGGGAAGGTTGATTCTAGTAGCCTACATGATAACTGACGTGTACTGTCAAGTTCTGGAATGATCAAAATGAAGCGATTTTCACTCATGCTGAAGACCACATGCTCTGCACACACACATCGTTTATACAGGACTACACAAACAAAATTGTTTGGTTCAAACATTTCTGCTATTTCTTGTCGAAGTTTGACAATGATCCCTTTCATGAGACATTTCTAAAGCTTTTTTAGAATCAAAACTGACATACAAATAATGATACAAATCACAAATGATTAAACAAATAAAAAAAAAAAATCTTCTTTTTTCTCCTACGTGACGAGGTCGAGATGAGATACTCAGGAGACTATTGTTCCGTGGACATTTCCTATATTCAAGACTGCATGGACCAAACAAAGTTTTAAAAGAGGCAATTTTTTCATTTTCGGGACAAATTCTGTAACACCGTAATCGAGACAAGGTTGAATAACTGTTTTCTCGAGGAATGATTTTATTTAAGTTTTCTGACAAGACCATCAAATATGACAATAAATGGGGGGTTATATTTAAATTATAACTGTACACTGTTATACAGCGAGCTAAGGACGTTTTTGTAGGAGGTCAGGGGGGGGGGGAATAGCCCCTCATGACAGATTTCCAACCCCCATCCCCCCCCCCAAAAAAAAAAAAAAAACCTCCTCGATCCTCTAACTCAACCCATGGCCTCGTCGTATAAAACTTGAAATTATTATCAATATCAAGTTTCCATCGCAGCTCTTTATTAGACGGAAAAGTTGTGTCTATACTGCGCTAAGGGTTCGCCCCTTCTGAGGCCAACGTCTGGATACGCCGTAATATTCCACGATCTTACTTGACCTGCATTTCGTTTATTTCCATGGAGTCCATTAAGCCATACATTGTAGTTCTGATTTATTTATGGTACTCTTTTGAGAAGTTATAAAAAATGAATGCATTTTAATCACACATCAGCCATTTTTGTATTGACCAGCACCCATGTAATAGACTATTGACCTTCGTTATAAACCATAAGTGTGAGAAAAACTACTTCAAAAATGTCCTGACGGATCTCGCCTTACCACTAGACCTTGTGTATATTAACCGATCGTCTGATACTCTGCTATAGATATTGTTGAGTTCTGGTCATCCGATAACATTGTTAAAGAAACTGCCCGAAAGTAATCGTGAATGGCTGATTATGCATGCATTTTAATTAACAACTTGTGTATAGGCCTACCATGAGGTTTGTGAATAATACAAATAACAGGTCACTTTAAATAGCGCAGCTATGCTATATAAATTAACTCTACTGCGATTGATAAAAAGTATCATATTATTACCCCGGCTGTTAATGTGGGTTAACCTCGCTAGTCATGAGAACCGCTATTCATAATGACAGCTTTTCATAACGTGCAACTTCCTATACGTGAAGAACCACTATTCATAAGACGGAATGGGGCTACTATTAAAAAAGGCGGAAGGACCGTTAATCATAAGGTTCGCTATTCATAATTCAAACTCAGGGTCATTACTCATAAGGACTGCTTCTCATAATACGCAATCGGGGTCGCTATTCATAAACATAAAGAAGGGGGTGAATAGCGACCCTCTTCTCAAATAATGAATAGCAACCCTCTTCTCGTATTATGAATAGCGGTCCTTACGAATAATGACCCTTTTCTCAAATTATGAATAGCGGTCCTTACGAATAGCGAGCGGACCCCGTAGCTTCAGCAGCCATAATAAGGCGCTAAAGCATTCAAGGAATTAGTTGCTACCGGGTACCCATTTACTTCACCTGGGTAGAGAGTGCCAAAATGTAGATTTATGTCTTGCCAAAGGGCATTAGTGCCGTGCCGCGGGACTCGAACCGCGAGCCATGTGATCCACAGCCCGGTGACTTATTCACCATATCACGACACCTCTATCCCATGCACCCTGCACACTCATAGCAGACATGAGGTATGAAAGTAACATTATAGGCTACATCTTATCATTTCGAATATGAGGACATATTTGCAGAGCAATACTTTTCAATGGGACAATTCTTCAATAACGTTCTTCCAAAAAATGAGAAAGCTCACACATAACGACACACTGTCTTCTGTCCAGGCGCGGATCCAGGATTTCTTAGGGGGGGGGGGGGGGGGCCCAAATTTGAAATTATGCGAGCCAAAAATTGGAACGTTATGGTGACCAGCAGTGACGTAATGCGGGGGGGGGGGGTGGGTGCAGGGAGGGGCGAGTTCCCCCCTCCCTCCTCCTCGAAACGCGATAGCTTTGACGTTTCATTAAATTATTAGAGAAAGAAGACGATTCATAGTACCATTCTCGGAAATAATCCTCGTCTGAATTCAGGTTCACCCCCCGCGCGAAGCGCGGAAACTTTTACGTTTCATTAAATAATTAGAGAAACAAGACGATTCGTTGTACAGTTCTCGACTCTTAATCCTCGTCTGAAAACAGGTTCCCACCTCTTTTACGTTTCATTAAATCATTAAAGAAACAAGACGATTCGTTGTACATTTCTCGACTCTTAATCCTCGTCTGAAGTCAGTTTTCCCCCTCCCGCGCGAAGCGCGGAAGCTTTTACGATTCATTAAATCATTAGAGAAACAAGACGATTCGTTGTACATTTCTCAACTCTTAATCCTCGTCTGAATTCAGTTTTCCCCCTCCCGCGCGAAGCGCGGAAGCTTTTACGATTCATTAAATCATTAGAGAAAGAAGACTATTCGTTGTACCGTTCTCGAAAATAATCCTCGTCTGAATTCATTTTCACCGCCCCCCCCCCCCCCTCCGGCCCCTCCTGCGCGAAGCGCGGAAGCTTTTACGATTCATTAAATCATTAGAGAAAGAAGACGATTCGTTGTACAGTTCTCGACTCTTAATCCTCGTCTGAATACAGGTTACCCCCTCCCGCGCGAAGCGCGGAAGCTTTTACAATTCATTAAATCATTAGAGAAAGAAGACAATTCGTTGTACCGTTCTCGAAAATAATCCTAGTCTGAATTCATTTTCTCCTCCCCCCCGGGCCCCTCCCGCGCGAAGCGCGGAAGCTTTTACGATTCATTAAATCATTAGTGAAAGAAGACGATTCGTTGTTCCGTTCTCGACTCTTAATTCTTGTCTAAATGTAGTCCCAACCCCCCAACCCCTCCTGCGCGAAGCGCGGAAGCTTTGACGTTTCATTAAATTATTAGAGAAAGAAGACGATTCGTTGTACAGTTCTCGAAAATAATCCTCGTCTGAATTCAGTTACCCCCCCCCCTCCCGCGCGTAGCGCGGAAGCTTTTACGATTCATTAAATCATTAGAGAAAGAAGACAATTCGTTCTACCGTTCTCGACTCTTAATTCTTGTCTAAATTCAGTCCCACCCCTCCCCCCCTCCTGCGCGAAGCGCGGAAGCTTTTACATTTCTTTAAATCATTAGAGAAACAAGACGATTCGTTGTACCGTTCTCGATGCTTAATCCTCGTTTGAGTTCAGTTTTCCCCCTCCCGCACGAAGCGCGGGGGCTTTTACGTTTCATTAAATTATTAGAGAAAGAAGACGATGCGTTGTACCGTTCTCTACACTAATCTTTGTCTGAATTTTAAAGATGTTCTTTGTCTGCTCCTTTTTCTTTCTACGTCCTCTTCCTTTTCTCTCCTCTTTCTTTTTTTAGGGGAGGGGGGCGGTGATTGTTTGGGTACCGCCCCCACCGCCCCCCTGGCTACGCACCTGCGGTCAGATTAACACATTTTGATACCTTGTCCGACCCCAGAAGCTCAGACGTTTAAGGCAATAAATTACGGTCAGACAAGCATTCAGGGGCCCGCCTTAGGGCCCCTGGTGGGGTCGAGGCGGTGGAGCCCCCGGGAGCTCGGGGTTTTTAGGCGTTTAATTACGGTCAGATGAGCATTTTTTATAATCCTTATTATTTTGTCACACTGGCAGAACACTTAGGCGTGGGGTCAAGGGGACAAAGCCCCCCAAAATCAGGGGTTTTAGGCATTAAATTACCGTCAACTGAGCATCGAAGGGCCCATCTTAGGGCCCAAGGTGGAATCCAGGGGGCAGAGCCCCGGAAGCTCAGGGGTTTTAGGCGTTTATTTACCTTCAGATGAGCATTTTGTTATAATCCTTATTATTTTGTGTCACTGGCAGGACACTATTTGGCGTGGGATCCAGGGGGCGGAGCCCCCCAAAATCAGGGTTTTTTAGGCATTAAATAACCGTCAGATGAGCATCGAAGGGCCCACCTTAGGGCCCTAGGTGGAATCCAGGGGGTAGATCCCCCGGAAGCTTAGGGGTTTTAGGCATTTAATCACGGTCAGATGATCATATTTTGATGCCTCTTTATTTGTTAACACTGGCAGTTAACTATTCTTTCTTTCTTGCTCTCTTTCTTCTTTTTTTTTATTTCTCTTTAATATACTTTTTTTGTTAAAGTGTGGGGGGGGGGGGGGGGGACTCGAGGCTCCCGATTCCCGCCGTTCCTCGGGCCCTGACATGTAGGAATCTCAAGAATCATATTTCTTGCCTGGCTGTTAATTTAGGAATTTGTCATTTTCCAACAAACGCATAAAAAAGTATAATTTACTAAAAAGTGAGGAAAAATCTCGGAAATTATGTAATTTCAGCATTATTTGTAATCCACAATTATGGAATTAGAAATAAAACACGTTTGAATTTGATTTCCCCCAAGCCCCCCCCCCCCTCTTTCAGTACGCCAGTATCTCCTATTTTCCTTTTTTCTTTCCCTTTCCTTCCTTTCTATTATTTTTTTGATTGGGGGGGGGGGGCAACAGCCTGGGAGGCAAGGCCCTTTCGCCCCCCCCCCCCCGATCTCCTTCTTCCCCCTTTTCTTTTCTTCTTCCTCTTCCTTCTTTCCCTTTCTCTCCTCTTTCCCTTTCCCTTCTTTTCCTTTCTTCTCTCTTTTTTTTTTTTTTTTTTTTTTTTGCCGGGGGGGGGGGGGGGGGCCAAGGCCCGCTCGGCCCCCCCCCCCTGGATCCGCGCCTGCTTCTGTCAGTCTTTTGCATTATTTCTATTTTCATAACTATCTTCAATAGGCCGATTCACATTCACTGTTTCGTAGGTTGAGGCTACTATATTTGAATAATATACACGTTCGTCTACATGAGTACAATATAATGTGAGGGTTTGGCTGTTTTTCACCATGGAATTCTGTGCAGACCAAACGAACTTCTCTTACCTATCGTAATAATGCGATATTCGGAGGAAAATTGTAACGGTACCCGTTTCTTTGTATGGAAATACAAGTACCCATCATTACACCGGAAGCGATTCATCAGTACTTAAATGTGCACGCTGAGCGCTGGGGGTTGTGTAGAGATCAGTGGTTATGACTAAGAGAGAGGAAGAAGCACGCATTACTGTTCAAAAGTTCGTTGACATTCTCCGTAGAGTTCAAAATGACATGATTCATTATGTCTGGGGATGTTTTTGTGCTGAACACGCATCATCTAACGAGTTGAGTTAAAACCATGGACTTTGCCATTGTTATTTTATGAAAGTTTCATTCTATATTACCTGCAAAAGTCAAGCAAGGAACTTACGTCCAATTTAAAAGCGAAGTATAGGTCTACAGGAAAATGTAATATGCGCTATTCCAAATAATGTAGTTGTCAGTATGGTCAATAAACGTATAATACATTTGACCTTTGAACTTTCTTTTCCTATACGGGACTAATTTCTGGTTTTCCGATGCATTCTATTCCGCTGATGTACATTATACACACCCAAGTTCAAGAACAGTGGTGTTCACGAAAGCCAATTATACTCCCAAAGACTTACACTTAAAATATATACATTTAAACTTAACGCTTTTCATTTTATGCCTTTAAACCAAAATAATTTTCTTTACTTTGTGGCTGTTATGATTAATATCTTTCTGATTATATGTATTATAAGTTTGGTCGCCCAAACAGGTTCCTTCCTTGTGGCCATTAAGTTGAAGCTGTAGCTTAAGATGGCGGTCACCTGCATTTTTCAATTATGAAATTATATTTAGAACCTATGTCCATTATCACATGAATTTGCGACTTATAGGAAGTTAAGACAAAGGAGCTACGCCGAATTCACATTCGCATGCGCTTGGACTAAAATAATTTTCGACTCTCTATATGATTTTGGGAATCATCCAAATGGTGATATATTTACTCAGTCTTGGTGATACACGTATACATTGGCAGGTGTTGTACATATATTTTATATGGGACCACGTCTTAAAATTGAATGCAAAACTATTCCAGTTTTATTCTTTTGATATACACATATGGAGACATTAAAGGAGAAATTATCTCCATGTGATATTGGTACCCTGGTTCCATGTAAGAATAAAAAGGGTGAAAAACGTCACAAATTGTTGTTTCATTTTACTTTTATCAGAAGTTGGCTGCTCTTTGATTTAAATTTCCTGTCGCTATGCAAAACAAAACCGTATACCGGACATGAATATTAGGGAAGGAAGCATTAGTTTATTTTGATGAAGTTGGTTCCTTTTTAGTTGTTCTCTAGTTCGCACGTTTGTTTGATGAATATGCACAGAGGGCCTGCATTCAATTGAAATTTCTTTTTTCTTTTTCAAAAGAAATATATCACTCAGTCTATGTAACCTGTCTATCTTCAGGAGTGTACACTGTATAACAAAAAATTGTTCATTGGTAATTTTTACGTATTTTTCCATGTAGAATTTACTTAAAAACATTAGTTTTGCCACTTACGCACTAAATTTAAGTCTTGCTAACTCAAACTTTCAATTTAGTAGAACATACGTGGAATATTTAGGTAAAATCAAATACATAAGAACTTTAAGTAATTTCAGCTTGTATTAATTTAGTAATTTTAACTCAAAATCAGAAATTATACGTATTACTCAAACAATTTATGTTGATTATTCTTATCTTTTTAAAGTAAGGACCGATGCAGTGCGTAATAGAAATATTTACATAATTTATGAATATTCATTAAGACCAAATTAAACTCTTTTTAAAATAAAACAATTGTTTTTTGTGGTTGAATGAACATTTAAGGACTTTAAAACATTTACTAATTCATTTAACATGGCTAAGCAAAGACAAGACAATTTTTAATTGTTACCCAGTTCAAAACAAATCAAAACTTGATATTTCAGGAAAATGTCAACCAATTTTCCTTTTAAAGGCACACTGTCCTACTTGTAGCTACTTGCTCCCTCTATATAGAAAACTTCCAAAATCGGTGCCTGTTGGTCCCCCATGATCCTCTTTTTCTTATGTTAAATGAGAGCTGAGTTAATGAGATAGCCACCTGTCACACTGACCTTGCTGGCTCGCTGTGTGGTCTAATCCCTTCTAGCTGCAGTAGTAAAGCCTACCTTTAAGATGCTACGATCAAGTATATATAAAATTTGGAGCCTTTCAATATGTGTCGAATTGAAGCGTATGTGTTAGTGATTAGTGATTAATCTTAAATAGCAGTAGTGAATGATTAGTGGATGTTACTTGTTAGATTAGATGGGTACCAAATCGTGCAATATGTAATCCTATTATAGCTTTTTTTTTTATTATCTAAAATGATTACAATACTTAAATTATTTACGTTAATGTAACTCGATTTAACTGAGTAAAAATTTATTCAGCAAAATAAGTAAATTCTACTTAAGATGCCGTAGGTAATATTTACTTATTAAAAATAAGGCAATTCTTTTCCTCAATTTTATTGAGTTATTTCGACTATTATTTTTTTACAGTGTACGAAGTTCAAGCCGGCGTGCATCCCTCCCCATCAGTTGCAGGCGTCCGGAGAAGAAAAAGAGAGATATATGACTGCCGAGAATCGTGTAACGGGCAATAGGTCTTCAGAGTCCATAAAAATGTCTAAGCTCTAAATAATATTTGTAAAAGGTAATGTAATGTAATTAAATCAACTAGATGAGAGAAATATAATCTGCATAATAGTTTCATTTTCATTGTTCCTTCTTACTGGCATCCTCTTTGTGGAAATCACTGCTAAGGTCGCAAAAGCTGTCTTTACTACCACTGACCACAGTAAATGGGATATTAGCCTATCGTAAATTATCTTTTAAAAACCACCATGCTATTAAGAAACAGCGATGCCCATGTCGTGCTGAGAAACTGTGCATTATTCTTGCTCAAAACCTCTATCATACGGTTTGGTTGGGAATTGTTTATATTACTTGTCAAGAATTATACTATTAATCTCTCAAAATAGTATACAAATAATGAATGGTTATGAGTTCAATAGTGCGAATATGTTCATGAGTTGAAAGATTAACATTCTATTCAACGAGGCGTCAGCCGAGTTGAATAGAATTAACGTTAATCTTTCAACGAATGAACATATTTGCACTATTAAACGAATGGAAAACATTCATTATTTGTTTTATACAACATCGAAGAAGACCTAATAGAACGTTAATCAACAAATTATGCTTTACTCCTTATAAAGAGAAATTAAAGTTCGAGTCAAGCCTTCTCGATGATTACATGCAGATTGCCTTCGCGTCAGATACGCGCAGGGATACGCGCACATGCAGCAGAGAGGTACGCAGTCTGCATATAACCAAAAATGCACGGCGCATATAACCAAAAATGCACGACCGTGCAATATACCATCTATTGAATATCATGTGACCAACAATCGTCCAATCAAATGACAAGGATCCACGTAGGTGTTGTATAATTCAAGTTATTTCCTGGTGTGAGCAGGGAGATGGGAGGTTTCCTTTAAAGGGATTTTGTAACATTGTTCAGATGAGAGAAAAGGGTGCTAAGGTGGTGACTTCAATGCTAGATGTACAATTAAAGATAATCTAAAAGTTTGAGTGAAAACAGACCATAAATAGTGATAACAATTGAGGAAAAGTGATCTGATCGATTCCTTAATCCTCCCAACTATATTATTACAATTGAATTACATCTTAGGTGAATGTAAATCGTCACGAAGCAATGAATTGGCTTTATATACCATTCCAGTGTAGAAAGATTTTGAAAAGCCCGTCATTTGTCTTATTTTCATTAGAAAACGGTTGGGAAAATTCAAAGATGGTTGGGGATAATTTACTGTTAGGCCGTGTTGCACAGTAACGCCTTCAAAGAAAACCATAAATATCTTTGTGGTTTGAGATTTTTTTCAGGATTGTGTTAATGTTAGAGTGTTAATACAGTAGAAGTAATATTTCATACAATTATTTCTTAAATCAACCTTTACAATGTTACCGAGTCACCTTGAACTAATTCTTTCTATGTAGATATGCGGTCCAAATGTCAATAAATACAATGTATTTATTTATTCATAATGAACATTTTTGGAGTTTTCATTTTAGAATAAAACATCCCACAGCGTTGTTTTTATGAGACAGGTATTTTTTGTTTTGTTAATTGTAATGTTTACACATTTAGATAGAAAATGGCCAAGTGTATTGAACTTCTCTCGGGGGGATTTTTCGAAAATCTTTGCGATCGGATTTTACGAAAACAGCTTTAATATACTGTAGTCGTTGATAAGTTGTCTTTTTTTCACTTGCTTTTTGAGGTATATTAAAGGGGCACTCCGGGAACGGAGTGTTTTCAAATGGAGGGAAAGTGCATACGCGTACCCTAAATAACACTGAGTGGGGGGGGGGGGGGGGTCCAATAAAGCATTTGTTGTGAAATTTTATATTCTGCTAAAGACGAATGGCAACTTGTTTATGAGTTTGTGAAATATCAACATTTGTCCAGCCTTTGTTGGTGGTAAACATCCTTGTGGATTGATGATTGATACACACTAATGTGAAAGAAATATATATGATCATAAAAACTTTCACGAAATCAACTTTAGGCCATTTTCAATACTTCCTTTATTGCCTTTTGAAATCGTTTCAGGATTACGTAATGTGTCATTGTTAAAATCCGCACAATGATTTCCAAAAGATGATGGATGAGGTGATTGAAAAAGCTCAAATTTAGTTTGCTCGAAAAATCATTGCGATAATAATATTAATGACATTAATGATGATGTGTTTTAGTTGACGGAAAGCAACTGGAAAACTAATTAGAAAAATACAATTACAATAGAATTGTAAAAATTCCGACGTTCAGAGAGGATACGTGAAAATGAGATTCGGTGTATATAAGATCATACCACTTACCTCACTTAATGGTTGTTTCGGACGAGTAGTAAGCCCCCCTACTGTAACAACATTTGGATATAAGGGAAATGGATAATCCACCGAGAAGTCAGAGTTTATAAGAATGAGTTGAGCATTTGACACGAGGTTACGAACTGACTTCGTGATGTTATAACGCATGCTCAGTAGAAAAGAAAGAGCGTCGTACTCGAAAAAGATCGCGATGTCGGCTATGAGGCCGCTGACGGTGTTGGAGACACGCTGCGAGAAAGTCATGCGGTACGACAACCCCGTCGACATTTCGGGATAGTAAGAGGTGGTGTCCGGGATCCCATGACGTCGAGCTAGGCTAGGTTTAATGCCACTTGGAATGAGAAGAACGTAAGGAATTGCTAGTCGACTTGCAAGAAAGACTGAACAGGAACTGTGTCCATCCAACAAGACCAGATCATAGTGGTGCTCTTTGTTTTCAAAATGATTGATCATGTCCTTGCAACTTTCGATGGAGGAATAGACATTCGGTGGCATCCATTTAAAAAATCGGGTAAATCCAGATGACTTTTATCCATAAGATGCTTGGTAAATGCGTCCGAATATTTCCTAGTGGCGTCTCCATTGCTATCGTGAAAGGCTTCGATTTGGAGGTGTTCAAGGCGCGGGTCGTTTGCCTTCTCGGCATAGGCATCGCTAATCAGCGCTGTGACGGTATGACCTCGGTCGACCAGGGCATGCCCGACTGTCGAAAAAACTGAGAAATGGCTGCCGAAGTTTGTTCCCGTCGTCAATAAGATACGAGCTTCGTACGATAATCTACATTGTAAAAGACAAGTGAGGAGAAATAAGCCGAGAGAGCGGGTAGGCATGTTCGTTTGTAGGACGAGTTCTCGTCTGGCTACTGAGGATATAAGATCTATGAGAGAACGCGAACGTGATGACAGAGGAAATTTGAATTAGTGTACCCGGCTCAGTGCGTTCTTTCCTACATGCGGGTCTTACGAGACAATAGTATCATCTGTATAGGATACGGGGCCTAATTGTGTATTTCCCATATCTATATTGCGGGTATTTCTTTCTTCTTTCCGTTTGCATATGAAACTAAAACAAAGGGCAATTTACTTGCTTTTCATTGGGTGTATTTTCATTGGGTGTATTTAGGGAAATACTAAATATGGCAAATTGTGTCTCGCAGTGGCGGATCCAGGGGGGGGGGGGCCTTGAGAAAAAAAATCATGTAAAATCACGCGATTTTTACCTTTTTTTGGGGTTGGGCCCCCCCCCCCTGGCGCTCAAGGGGGGGGGGGGGGTGCAAATGTTCAAATTTTCGAGGACCAAAAGAAAAAAAAAAGTGCTCACTACCCCCCCCCCCCCCCCCCCCCCCCCCCCCCCCCACTGAGCGACTTTTCGGCCGGCGCGATTTTCAAATTTTCGGGAGCAAAAAATAAATAAAGTTGGGCCCCCTCCCCTAAGAAATCCTGGATCCGCGCCTGGTGTCTCGGTACCACCACGTGACAGATTACCCTGATCCGAAGTACTCTCGAAAGGCGTATGTTTATGAAGAAGAAAAAATGAAGAAAATGGGCTAGAAAAGTTGCCTTCTCTATAATTATGATAAAGTCTGACCGGTGTCGCCGATATACCTACGGTAAAGTCAAACATGTGAAAACATTCTCAACTTTCTTGACATTTCATACCTTACTCCATCTTTTCAAAGTCTGATTTTCGCACGATCGAGAGCAAGGGAAGAGAAGGCGAGAAACGGTTGTTTAACATTTCTCCCCAATAAATGCCACCATAAATCCAAGAGACGGCTACGAACGCTTTTGACAAAGTCGATGCTTGCGCGCCCGCATAATTATATCCCAGGGACTATAAATGCTTTTGATGAATGCACTATAAATCAATGTGATTATTTAGTATATCATACAGAAAGGAAAACGTTTTGGAGAAGAACAAATGTGGATCATAGCATTCATTTCTGTTGGCATTTATATTCATTTACCGTTTCTGCATCAAATTTCCCCCTTAAAAATTACTTCAAAAAGCATAATAAGAGATATAAGCTTCTATATACTCTTTGTACTAGATTTAAGGGCAATGGATTAATACCAGCGAAGCATGTGTTATCCAACACTAGATTCCCAAACACACCTACAGCGTCATGCATTTCAAAATGAATCGCCAGATCGAGAAGAAAAAAAACTCGATTATTATAATAC